>JASFDF010000148.1:0-45150 GCA_036937115.1 Nidularia sp. FH-822889
GTGGTTAAGCTACCTCTGAATCATCCTCACTCATCTCTACCTGATAATCTCATCTTGTCATCATACCTCATGCTCAATGAGATCTCCAGTCTCTGGAGATCCCTCCTGACCAAGTCTTCAGTCAGGAAGTTGAGTATCAGTTGTCACTATAGCTGAACCATACCACTCACCATCATCTGTAAATTGGGCATTAGGAACAAAGGAGGTGTAGCACATAAGCTGAAGCCATCACCCATCTTGACTATTTCCTTTGGTATTGCTTGAATGTGTTTCCTGGAGATATTCCTGGAGTCTCTGGTGTCTCTCCTTGGTCACTGCATATATCTTATCTGTCTGGAACTCTAGTCTATATCCTGGAAAGCATGTTTGTGACAGTTTCCAAAGATGAATAGGAACTAGAGGTCATAGGCTACAATAACATTACATCATAAAATGGTCAGAAGTAATGTCAGAAGGATTTCCACCTGTAATGCTAAAGGTAAGAACTGTTAGCTTTGGTTCATGTGTTGTGCCCTTCCAGTTCTCATAGGTTCTAACTTAGATGTGGTCCACACATCAAAAGAAAGTACCACAATGTTGGAAGGTCATCAGAGATGACCAAGAGATAGTGACAACTAGAGTCCAAGTCTAGTGTCAAGGGCAAGATAAGACTAGTCAACATAAGTCAACTAGAAGGGAAGTTGGAAGAGAGTCAGAAAGTTGGAAGCAAATCAGAGAGACTAGGTGGAACTTAGTTGATATTTGGATTGAAGACTACTGTACAAAATTGAGCTACTTAAATACAAGTATTGCTAATTGTAATAATAAAAGCAGAAGTGGCAATACTATGAATACAAGAAATAATAGAATTCTTTGACACATAATAAAAGTAGCAGAACCAGAGGTGGAAGCATAGCTGAGTGGAAGCATATGTGGAAACAGTAATTGTTAAATGATGGAGACAACAGCTTGGAGATTGGTGATGAATGGAAACAGGTGGGAAATGTCTGAAGCATATTGGAAAATTGTAACACAGAATCAGAAGGTGTCAGAAGAGATTAGAAGAAATTGTGGCTATTGTCATGAATTCACCTTTACTTTTTGGCAATTATCATTATCTTATCCTTGGATCTTATCACAGGAACATCTAATATTTGGAATAACACATAGACACTGCATGGATATCATGAGGTAACTGTGCTCATGAGGACAACACAAGGCTTTCTTCCTTTATGATTGATTGTTACTTACATGCATGAAACACATGTAGCATAACTGTCACAAACTCACTTCCAGGGTATAGCCTAGAGGTTCCAGGCAGATAGAAAGCACAGTAGGGCCAGGGAGAGATACTGGAGACTCCACATATATCTCCAGAAACATGTTTGAGCACTACCAAAGAGAGAGCATCAAGATGTGTGATGGCTTCAGCTTATGTGCTGTGCCTCCTTTGTTCCTAATGCCCAATTTACAAATAACAGTGAGTGAGGTAATTCAGAGATGAGGACAATCAATACTCAACTTCCTGACCAGAGATTTGGTCAGGAGGGATCTCCAGAGACCAGAGATCTTGTTAAGTGCAAAGTACAATGACAAGAGAGATAATAACAAGTAGAGATGGTTAAGGGTGTTCAGAGGTAGCTTTAACCACTGAGAGAAGTGGAGAGACAAATATAATTAACAAACTGAAGTACTACAATACATTCAAAGTACTTAAATACTAAGAAATCTAAGTAACCAGAGTAATTTTGCAAAGCACTTTAAACACACTAGTGAGATGGAGAAGTAAGTGGGTTATAAGAAAGAGAGCATATGACAAAGACTAAGAGATATGAATTAAATGTTAACATGAAGAGGTATACTACAAAAAGTATAGTATGTGTGGCTAAAACAAAGTAAGTACAAAAATGGAAATAGACCAGTGTGGCAGCAAGCCATGGCAGTCACATGATGTAGCATACATGTACAAGACATCCTGTATCTGATCTTACACCCAATACCACCATGTTACCATAACATATCTGTCTGTGTGGCCATCTCTACTGTCACATGTGGTGATGATGAGTGATTCAAACCCATTGCATTACTTTCCTCCGGTATCTGGGTCCTGGGGACCTTCTCAGTTTCTTTTCTCTGGTTTTTGAGATGACATCCAACATGATCTTGCTGCATCCATCCTTTCCTGCTAAGCTACACCTCTAGTTCTTCTCAAGCCACCTTCTACTATGTCTAGGTGCCCAACAGACATCCTTTAAACATCTGCTTAGCCCTGAAATTGTCCCCAGCATTGTGCTCATCAGCACTGACCAACTTTTGATAGTATGAGAACTTTCTCCAGGGCAGGAGTCCATGGCCTATTCTGCTGTTTGAGGTCTTCCTCCAGCTTTGAGACTGTCTGCTTCCAGTTCATGAAGGCCCATACATTCAGCTTACCCATTCAGTTCATTTCACATTTGCTGGACCTTTACAACCCAAACCCATCATTTCTTGACAGCATCCCTTTTATATCACAATTTTACAGAACACAGCAGCAACAGACAGCCCAGATCTACAGTTTTTTTTTACAGTTTCTTTTGGTGCTCAGAAGTAGGATGGGAGTGAGGGAGTAGGAAGGTATTTTGTGATGTGACAAGGGTGTCACTACTTGAGTGGGGGGGTACAGGTGGTCTAGGGGTGGGCAGAGTCAGGGTCACACATTGGTATGTCTTTCCTTTGGTATCAACAAAGCCATCAAGTCTTCAACATCAAGTCCATTCTTCAAGAAAATGATTCAGCTCTTTCTATGCTCTCACAACAAGAGCAGATGGGTGTCATGCTCACTTTGAGGTTAGAGGTTGTTGTGAGGATCATGACAAGGATATTGCTATGTGGAGGAGGGGTACATGTGGCAATGAGCCATGGCAGTCACATGATGTCTCATACATGTATGAGACATCCTGTATCTGATCCTACACTCAATACCACCATGCTACCATAACATATCTGCCTGTGAGGCCATCTCTACTGTCACACTGGAGTAAACCTGAGTAAACCCAGAGACAAGCAGGAAGTCTGGAAAGCATCAGGATTGATTGTGAGCAGTCCAGAGATGGCATGTGCTGTGCCATATAGAGATATGATAATAACACATTACTTACATGCATAGACCATGAGTAGTACATGCTTATTACATGAGCTAGATAATATTTAGGTACATTTGTTTGTATTTAGAACCCCAGTCTTGAGCTGGCCTTCTCTCCACTAGCAATACAGTGCTCATTCCTATATCCTTATCCCCTTCTTTCCCTAAGTGATTTGATGACCTCAATATTCCACTATTGAGTGCATTGTTTGTGTGTCTGACAGCTGTGACATCTGTCTACAAACACATTTTAATTATTTTAACTCCTAGGATGCATGCAGGAGATGTGTCTCATCAATTCCCAGGAGAAAATTCTCAAAACTGACACAGTAGATGCATGTTTTTTCATGATTTTTTTTTTAGTTAGAATGGTATTCAATCATCCTGGCAGATTTTAAAAATGTGACCTAGCCATGATATACTTACATAATATACATATATGGTAGTCAGAGTCCATCCTCAATTAGGAAATATAAATCCCTGGCTGAATACCAGGGCATTGGCTTCACCTCTGCCACCTGTTCTTTCCAACAGTTGCCCCATCATTAGGCATCTTCTGACTAATCAGGGTGAAATGGTCATTCTCTTTTTATTCAGGAAAAAATATTAGTGGTGGTGATTGTCAACCATGTCCTGCTCACTATTCCAGCAATAAATTAACAATTATTTTATTGAAAGATTTGTGAATATATATATATAATGTCTGAAAGACTCAACATGAGTAAAATTTTCAGTGAAAAGTATTCCTTTGAAGTGCTGACATCTAGATTTAGCTGCTCTTGGTATCATATGATACTCTTACATAAGAGTGCTGAGTTTGCTTGATGCCTACCTTAGTCCTTATTCATGGCAAATATGCTTAGGAGAGAAGTCATCACAAAAATTTAATGCAAAAGATATTTCCAGATATAGTTGAAACCCAGCTAAAAGTGTGATATTACCAATAAGGCCTTGTTATCTTATATAAGGCATTGCAAAGTTGCTACCTATAATCTCCATAGCCTTTATTTCAAGACTTTGATATAACAATACCTTAGTTTGTCTGAATTGTAGCATCTTACTACTTTTTATAAACACAAACCATTTGTATAATTATTCACTATACATAATAAGATTTTACTGCAAGGCCATTTCATGTTTGTTCAGTATTCTAAAGGCTTACAATAAGTACTGAATAATAGCATGATTCCCCACCTGTGGGCTGACCAAAATTCAAAAGTCGGTTTGCATGCTTGCACTCCCCACTCAGGATAAAGTGTGAGTCATGAGTAAATTAAGTCATTTGAGAGAATATTGCAACTTGAGTCAATAATTAAGAGATTTAATGCTATCCATTGTTAAATTAAAGTGAAAGTGACAGATTCAGTAATGTATATAAAAAGGTGTGTGCAGAAGCCTACTAATACCTGCTACCATTGGAAAAGGCATGTTTTTCCAGTGTGAGAGGGGAATTTGATAAGGCATTATAATACTTTACAATCATTCCAAAACTGATTACAATTGTCATAAAATCAAAATCTTCAACCTTTGAACTTTTTAAAAATACTTACTCTCCTTCCAAATTTCACAAACACTACTGTGTCAGATATTGCATTAAATATTGATGTATAATAAATGTATTTATGATACTAATTATTTTTCAGCTCAAGGTAAATCTGCCCATATAAACCCAGACCCATTTTCCATTGTTTTCCTGATGGTGTGAAAATTGGTGAATGGATGTAGGACAGAGCAAAGATGTGGGATAGAGTAAGGGGAGAAGCAGATGCTTTGATCTGGAGCCACATTCAATTTCTTCTAACTGGGTCTTTCCGAATACATGTGGACTTCATCGGGCACTTTGAATCGAAGCTTCGGCCACTTGAGTCACAACGAGGACTAGTCATGGTTGATAATCTAGATTCTGGATTGGTCTCTCTACGTTCTTTCAGCCAGTGGTCCAATCTCATATTAAAGATATTGTGTAATGATGTTTGCAAACGTACTTAATCCATTCCATGCTAATTTAACTGAACATAACATTCTTCAGGTGCATGAAAATGCGACGTGTTTCTTCCACTCGCTGAAGAGGCGCCGGCGCTTATTTGGATAACTCGCGCGATCCGTGAAGCTGTCAACAGATCTATCGATAGGACACAGTCAGTAAACGTTGTCTTTGCACTGAAGCAGCGCGAGTGTGACTCCTCACCTTAAAACCCCCGAACATGCATAAAACACGCTTCTTCCCCTCTGCACTCCAGATTTCACTTATTCCACAGAAGCACCCCACTTACCACAACCTCGAACAGTTCTTGCTATACTTTAGGTGTACTCCATTCATTCCACGTAGCCAATTTTCTTCTGCCTAAAACATCGATTCGAACATGTCCGGGCCCCTTCTCCGGGTACGTCTCTTTGAAGCCTATATGGCCTTGATTGCTTTATCTCCGAGATAGTTCCCGTGCTTATTTTGCTTTTCGGATTATAGGGAAAAGGTAAAAACCGAAGTCTTGGGAAGCAGAAAATACAAGTTCCTGGCACTGTACAGCAAGCGAATTCGGGGTCTACCAATCAATCAGATAGATCATCACAGACGTTCTTTACCGCGCTTGAAACTACCGATGAAGTAGTCACCCAAAACGATATGGTCATTGCGTGAGTGACTCTGACCATCCAGATCGGGATATACCCATGTTTACACTAATTTTCAGAGTCATGGGTCCGACTGGAGCAGGAAAAAGCATGGTCCGTCTTTTTCTGCATAATAACCGCCTGTTTCTATATTTATACTTAGAATTGCAGTTTATCAACATGATGGCGGGGCGGAGCAGCGCAGTAGTTGGCCATAACTTGCAATCCTGCACACACGACATCCAGGCTATCCGCTGCCGCCATCCTATAACAGGTCACGAAGTAGTTTTTGTCGACACTCCAGGATTCGATGATACTAATTTAGAAGACACTAACACTCTCGAGACCATCGCTAAATGGTTGAACATGACGTAGGTTTTCTTTTATCCCATCTTATCTTATCTAGGTCGTCTTTAATCATGACTGCAGGTATAAAAATGGGATTAAACTTACAGGGCTCCTATTCCTTCATCGCATTTCTGATGTTCGCATGAGCGGGACATCTTTAAGAAATTTACACATGTTTCAAAATCTTTGCGGCGAACAAGCTCTTCAGAACGTCCTTTTCATTACCACTATGTGGGACGAAGTTGATGAAAATACTGGACTCATGCGGGAAAAAGAACTCTTCGAGACTTATTGGCAGCCAATGATCAACTGCGGGTCCCAGTCGTGCCGCTCTCCTGTATCAGGAAGGCCTAATAGCAGTAAATCCGCCTGGGATATCATCACGTTATTGAATGAGAAGACTCCTCGTCCCATTCTTTTGCAAGATGAGATGGTGAATCGAGGTATGGAACTACGGCAGACAGCAGCAGGCAGGACACTCTTCGCCTGGCTTACTGATATCATCGAGAACATCAAGGAAATTATTCGCCAGCTTGAAGCACGTATCCGAGGTATCCCGAAAGACAATGGAGGCGTTGGTTTTGAAGGCGAAGAGCTGAGGCGACAGAAATCGTGCCAGGAACGACATCTCGAACAAATCACCACCCAGCGACAAAGATTAGATTCTCGGCCATTCGCGATTGTCAGAGAAACTATAAGGCGCTCTTCCACGCTTTACTCTTGGCTTTTAGTTCACAATTTTTCCACGACGCCTGAATCGCTTTCTTATATTCGTCCGTTAGCAGAGACATATTCCACTTCTACTCAACAGTGTTCCTCGCCGTTGGAGATTCATCCGGAATGTCTTCCTATTTCCGCGACGACTTCTGTTTCTATCAGTCCTGCCTTTTCCGTTCCCGCGACTGCTATCCCCTTTCCAGCGACTTCGTCCCCGACTCCACTACAGATTCCTGCAACTTCCTCCGAATCTTCACAGCATCCGTTTCCAATTTCACACGTCGAAGAAGTCATTAGCACGGAGAATGGAGGGAAGATTTTGCAGATAGCGATCGTAGCATTGAGGGGCGCGCAGCAGCTCGTAAACAGTTCCAAGGTTCCTTTTCTCCCGGGTGTCATTGGATTGGCTCTGTGGATAGCGCAAACTATCGCCGTACGTGACAATATTTCTGTGGGAGATCCTGGACCCCTTACGATCCTGCTGATAGAAAATGCGCGACGTGAATCATTCTCTTGTTCTATTAGCACAGAACGCCGCATGGCTCAGTATCGCAGTCACGGAACAAACCAATGCGGGGAATGTCTCAGATGACATGCGACAAGCAATTAAACAATTCGTCAGGTACGAATATATTGATGTTCTATGATCATATTCCATGATATAAATGTGTTCGCTTTAGAGAGCTTAAATGTGTTCAAATTCTTATCAAGAAGATTGCTTCGCGGAATACGCCTTCACGGTATATTCTACTTGATAAAGACGAAAAAACCGTTCTAGATTGCAATAATTGTATGAAAATGGCATGCGATCTGCTTGGGGTAAGATTATTCTTTAACCGCATTTTCTCCTTTATGATGGAATAATATGTTGTGGGCAGATAAAAGCTGCAATCATGAATCAGCATCGAATCGAAGCACAAGCAATTGCAATCGAGAAGCATGGAGCTGTTCTCGCTCGCATTGAATTATTGCTAACTACCATGTTAGCGGTAGGTTTCTTTTTTCGAGCTCTGAAATTGGAAACTGAAGCTGCGTTGTTCTTTACCCAGCACCATTACCAGAATTCATAATTCGTAGCTACTGAAAGTGTAAAAATAATGTGAGGAGTCTAGTGAATATACCTTAGCGACTCCTGTCCAAAGAGTAAAATAAACGGCCATCCACCATAATACTCAGCCATACAATACTATCACCAATGAGGCCCAGCATGTTGCAAACGAAGTCGTACATGTGCTTGAGGAGGACCTGCATCAGCTTCAGGTCGGGCTTCGTGAGACCATGGGCGTGCGTTTGGGAATACGAGGGGAGGGAGGGAACAGAATCGGAAAACTGCTACATATATGGATTTTCTTTCCATCAACCACCATGATGATCACCAGGAAGCGTCCGGTGATCTTCTCCCTCACTCTCCCAGATGCTGTTTTAATCCGATTCTGTAACTGTTCTAGAGTATGAAATCTCCGCTCTTCAGCAAAGTATCAAATTTATCCTTATCAGAAATGAGCGGTGTGCCTTTCTCATACTGCTTCCTGATTATGTCAATTAAGTGCTACTTGTAGAATTATGCAGCGCAAAGTATACTTTGACTTAGGATGTTGGTTTTTCCTGACTCCTAGGCTGAAAGAGAATTGTATCCATACTTCAAGTGTAAGTGCATAGTATGAGTCAGCTGCTGATCCACCATTTCGAAGTTCGCTGCTTCTTTTGATACAGTCCTGTGGCTCACCGCTCATAACTTAGAGCCCAAGTCGAAGTACGAATCTATGGGTATCAACGAACTTTACTAATTATATAGGTCTTTGGGTTTCACTAATGCGATTGCTATTATTAGAGTCCCAGTGTATCCTGTGTAGGTGTACAAACTCTCCGATAAGTACTAGCGGCCACTGTTACAATGTACTTATATTTTCAGGGAGTCTATACGGTTGCAGATTCAATTTTATAGCTATTCGTCTAAATACTCGTTTCTGTCACTGTCTTAATATTTATTTATCTTGGATTTCCTTCTGTTGTAGAAATTGAAACAGATCATGCATCATGTCTTTGGAAATGTACGTTAGTTCTTTGGCTTTGAAGGGCATGTGTATATCAAGCATCCTTCATCTAGTTTCAAGGGATTGAACACTGGGTTATGTATATTTGTGCACGGCTAGGAGTATCTTTAAAATATTGCAAGGTGTGTGGGTTCAACACTATGGTGCTAATACTTTGACAGATACTAACGACTAGGCAAGGACATACGTATCCGCGTGTGCTAAAAATTTTCAAGCGTATATCTGATATATCTTCATATCAAGGTTGAACCTCGGGCTGCCAGTTTCCTTGACAGGCTAGTCGCATCGCCTTCAACTTCTATTCATTCCGGCGGTTTGACAGTTCAGTTTTATAAATAGGAAGATCAGCGCCGCCGCTGTTTATTCGCCCTATTCTCTATTCTGAATAGCAATCTATAAGTCTTTGTAATACAGGCGACTTGAATCGCCTGCTGATAAAGAGCGCTTATTACATGGTAGTTAATTCCAACAAAGGAACATGTACTATTTTGGTATCGTATGACTGCTTCGGACCCATAGCTTTGGATGCCAAGAACTCCCAGCGCTTTACCTGACAAGTTCGATCAGAGTCACCTGTGCTTTAAACCTTGACTGGGACATGCTCTCTGCAACTCAAGTTACTCTCTAATAGCCACCAGCTATGCGCGTTAGTAGGTGCTTCTGCATTCTTTAGCTTAAGTATTAAGCTGAAAAATGGCGCAGATATCTTTACTCTTATTCTTTTTACGTTGTTAGCTTTTTCCAATATCCAGCTAGCTTCTGCAGTTGACTTCGATAGTTGCCTAGCAGATTTCCGCAGCGGAATATTTGGTCAGACAGGAGGAACCGATAACCGTGGGCATGCGGTCTCAAATATTACTGCTGCAACCGGCCTCACGTACAGTATGTGCGTCAAGGCTTGCCACTCTGATCAAGTCCCATTCAATTGGGCAACATTTTTCCAGCGTTTCAGCACATGGCTGCTTCCATGGCTGGCGTTGATGTCACAACTACCATTTGGAGCCGAAGATAAGCTTGACAATGTCGAGTCCTTGCTCCTCACTGTCGGATCCCCGACCTTGGCAGCATATTCTCTAGCTCTTACTGTGCTAAATGGACGCTGGATAGCCCGTCGATTTGCTAATTATCACTGGCCAACTACAAAAAATGCAGTTCGAGTCCTTTCCAGTTTGCAACAATCCCCATTGAGAGTTAATAAAAGCGACACTCTCCTTGCATCTCTAATCGTTCTTCCGCAGAATGATGAATGGTGGAAGGAACTTGTCATGTGGCTGAATTATACACATTCTTGGTCGATGTCCGCCATAACCTCCATCGCATGGGTAATTATTGCATATTTGTTCACCGTCGTGGATTCTTTTACTGGAAACCTTATGGTTTCCATACCATCGAACGGACAAGGTGTTGGCTCCATCTGGATTTGGCTACTCCCTGTCGTCATTGGTTGGCTTCAAATATCTCCCAAATGCGATCGTTCTCGCCTAAAAGAAGCCTTGAATCGGGTGAACAATATTGCTTGGGTAGCTGCACCACAGGGCGGCCCAATTTTGGCGGATCACAAGGCCATCTCATTGCATTGGACCAGTGATGATGACGCAGACGTGCGCGCAGACGAACAGTGCACAGCACCTGTTTATAATTATGCCAGGTTTTTCACATGGACGGAGGCAGTGGAAGAGGTTGCTGAGGTTTTTAGAGCGGTTTCTGAACGCTCGCACTTGCATGAGTCTGTCGATCCAAATATCGCTTGGGTTCCTATAAACGGTCCCCATTCTAGTAATCGAATAGGCGACATATCTCAGATAGAGCGCTATTGTGGCCTCCCAAACGGCAAATTTCCGGTTCCAGGCCGTCATGGATACGATATAGTTTCGAGGATGGTCATAGCCTCTATTTTTGCTCTGCTGCTATCTTGGGGAACAACTGGGGCAGCCCTGGTTGTTGGCTGGTTTACTTACACATATGGTCAGTGGTAATAATTGTCCACGAAAATGGTAGTAACTAAGTTGAGAGCTTTGAATAGGTCTTGGCTGTCGCGCAGGCTCATACGTGACTTATGGCGTTCTCTCAACTATATCTTGGATGTTACTGGTCATGTCCAGCATCCTGGCACACAAATCAAGGGCGACAAGGTTTGACTCTGAACAGGTCACCCCAAGCAAAAATAGTCGTTGCCGCAGAGGTTCCCTTGCCGTTACTACTCGACGGATTGGGAAGGCTATTGCGGCCTTCAATTCTGTTTGGGTGGTAGCTGCTTGTTTATTTCAGTTCAGTAACTTCTATAATCGGTGCTTTTGTAATAGCAGTATTTTCAGTCTTTGGAGTCATGCCTACGTGGTGATAGATTTCGGGCCAGCAGACGTTCTTGCTTATAGGAAGGCGTGGATAGGTGGGGTGGGCCTGGCTGCCGGAACGGCCTTCATTTTTACTGGTTTTGTAAGTCTATTTGTCAACCCCAGTTCATCAGAGTAAGTAGTGCGATATTTATATTTCAAAGTATAGGATATGGATTGCTTATGCCCCGTAGAGTAACACTGATATTTTATTGAGACTTCTTCAAAGTATCTCTGGGTGAAACGCATAGTCTTCACGACCGATCTGCATCCCAAACCCTCTACGTTCCAGAACATTTGTCACCGTCGCATCACTGTTTCGGCATATCTTCGCAGTCAGGAATGGCCGGGGCGAGTCATCGACATCCGTAAACGATTCCAGAAGAGGGCACGCCTCAGCCAGCTGCCGTGCCTCCGACAAGAATACCTCTCTATCCTCCTCAGGTATTTCCACACTTGGGTGTTTTTCGTCGCCATCCGATCTCTTGGGACCTGAGAAACATACTCTTTTTAAAGTTTTGAATTCAGAGAAGTTATAGATGATGCCGCCCTTTCGCAGTGGTCAGGATAGTTGAAAAGGGTTCCAGTAAGACACACTTACGATTCTGAACTCAGCTTCAAAGTGGCTGTATAATCCGATTTCCTCCAGATTGGGGACGGCTTTCGCAAGACACGCCATGTACATCTCATCAATGTATCTAAGAGCTTGATGTGGCTTGTGCTGACGGAATTCGCCGTCATCGGTTTCATACCAACGCCCGCCTTCCTTCTTTATTTCATTCCCTTCTCTAGTGGGCTTTTGATAGATCGCCAGACTTCTGAGACGAGGTAAACCTCCAGGTATGACAGAGCGAACAAGGTAGGGGATTTGGGCGTTGATTGTGCTGGCCACGGTGAGACTGAGAAGCTGATTGAGGAGCGGAGCCAGTGTGCGAACGTCTTTGAATGTTGCTTGTCCAACTGTGAATGAGAAGAATGAAATAAAACATAGCTGTGAACGATTCTTACCTCTAAATGCCTAAGATTTGGTAAGAGACCAGTTGGAAAATCATCAGCAAACCAATGGTAATATGGAGGCGGAAGTGAAAGATTCTCTATCCCTGGATGCCGAATCCAGAATTTTGTGGCTTCAGTTACATTGCAGATTGAGTAATCTTCAAGCCGTAACGAGCGCAAGTTCGGTAAAGTCAGCGCGAAAAGTTCGGAAGCCGATGAAAGCTGGAGGGTATGTAGGTGATGGGATATCTTCGTGATGTGTTTGAAAAGTCCTTTAACATCTCTCCCACTGATATAGCAGCGCAATGCTAGTCGAAATGTTGTCATATCCTACCATGAAGTTCATTTAAAGTGGATAATAAACAACTGGACTCACTCTTACCTGGATTTGAAACATTCGAGCATGATCAGTCCAGCACCTTTCGCCATCATCATCACCATTATCATCACCATTATCATCACTATCAGCCCCAAGTCCTGAGACTGATACACTTCGAAGACGAGGGCAATTATCTTTCAGGGAGAGCCAAAATGTCTCGCCAAGCTTTGCATTTGCGACCCGAAAGTAATCCTCAGTAACGGCGTTGTAACGATAGTATCAGCCCTTCAGTAAATGGAGCCCAAGAGCATGTACATGTGGTAGTATTCCGGCTTCGATTATTTTCTTCAACCCAGAAACGACGTCCAGCGGTCCATTGCGAGCGGCATCGGATAGCTCGGACATGATATGTATCTCTCGAACACAGGATCCGAGGTGAGGATCCTCCAGGAGCCTATGCATAAATCCGAGGGCATCCGATTCGTTGTCCAAGACCACTGTAGAGTATAGAAGAGTCGGATATACTATGTCAAATAAGTTCCTGCTAGTCAAAGCGAGAGCCAAAACAGTTCTGGGGCAGCTATGCAGAGGTAGATGTGCAGTAATGGCAGGGTATAGTTCAAGGGGAAGATTTCCGAATGAAGGAGCATTCATGATGGAAACTTCTGAGCCTCAAACTAAAGCCCAAGACTTGGAATGATATAGGTTGGGATGCGATGCCTTGAGCGATAAAGGCGAAGTTGTGGATCAGAGTCACTCGGAACCGATGTCAGAACCGGCGGACGGACCGCGACCGGTCATTCATGGTCGGCCGGTCGGTGATGTATCGGACCTCAGCGCCGCATGCACATACAATATCGTTGACACCGCTCAAAGACCTTACCAGTTAACCCTGCCCTTTAGATCCAGTGTTCAACGTTCAACATTTAAGCTTACTCACCGCGAGCTCGTCCGAAGGTTCTTCGAGGTTATCTACTGAAGAAAGGTAAGTCTGCAATCTTCTGTATTTGTATTTTTATCTTTCTAAGTCTTAGTGCAAGCCATTCAGTCTAGCTTCAAGAACCATGCCACGGGTTACGCGGTCTGCGTCCTCCAGAGTTCCTGAACTAGATCCTCCTTTGCCAGCCCCTACGACAACCAGAGCGCTAATTTCTCGTTCTAGAGCTAGTTCGTTAGCACGCTCAGCTAGGTCTTCAAGATCAGGCTCTCGGGTCAGGTCCCGGTCTGCAGGCGGCAATTCCAGGCGAACGTCGTCAGCAACGGGGCGTACTTCAGGAGCCGGAAGCAGGGGGAAGACGCCCGACTATGAGTATGAAGACATCCCGCTACATGGCCTGACGTCAACGGCTGCTGAAACGCCAGAGCAGGAAGCAGGACCCTCTACAGCTTCATCGCGGGGCATGAAGAGGAAACGATCGCGCGATACCTCCGATAAGCCGACCGGGAGGGGGCCAGTTCGTCCGGAATGGAGGACTTCTGATGATGAGGAAGATGTTGACCAGCTTCTGAGCGACAACGAGGAGCCTGTCGCTTCGACATCTGGTAACGCCCAGCCAGCTGCCACTCCAAAGGCAGAGGTGACTGACGCGGAAGCAGGCCCATCAGCATCGAACAACGATAACTCTTCGCGACATCCGAACACTTCCACGAGCCCCGTGAGCAGCGCTAGTCTCGCAAAGCTCCTGCACGCCACCAATGTCGACCCCCAAAATGCAAAAGGGAAGGGAGTCGACCACACAGTTCCTAACGGTACAGCACCCAACCCTGCCTCTGTATCCGGACCGAAGACTAAACCACATCCAGATGCGCCTCCTGAAGCTCCCCAGGCGGAGCCCCTCTCCGAATACACCTGCCCGATATGCTTCTTCCCGCCTACAAACGCCACGCTGACGCCGTGTGGACACATTTGCTGCGGCTCGTGTCTGTTCACGGCCGTGAAGACGACGATGCAGCGCTCGGCGACCGCGGCGATGGCGGACGCCAATATTGCCAGGTATGTTTCTTGCGCTTCATTGTCTGGCTTTGAGGCTCATGTGTGCGCCGCGATTTCTCCGTTCAGGTGTCCAGTATGTCGGGCGCCTATTCCGGGCTGGGACGGTAAGGGAGGAGGCGTCATCGGGCTGAAAGTTCGTGCTGTTTTCAGCATGTAGCTTCTGAAGTTGAAGCACAGTGGTCGTCGTCGTCTTTCTTGGCTGCTACGTGCTCTGAACGTTGTGGGATGATCATTACTCTGCTATGTGACATCTTCGACTTTTTCAGCTATTAGCGGCCGCCGCTCTCGCCCGTTCTCCTATACGACCTCAAGCAACACACTAGTGCCCCTACGTTCATGGACCATGACACAGTTAAAAAAATGCCATTATTGCATTTAGCTCATAGTCGCCCACCCTACAATAAGTTCGTTCATCGAGGCACGACCATTCACCCACAACACATTCGTTGCTCTATCGTGACATATCTCCGACTATTCGTGGATTCTGAATGTTATGATCACAGTTCACCACAAAGTCAAACGATATCCTTGTCTCAGCATCCCAGCCTCCATTCTGGTCAACGAAAATGCAACATATCTCCTTCTGATGCCCAATATCCGCCCCCATGCATCTCCTTTACTCCCAGCTCGATCGAAGGTCAACTAGCTGGCGGTCATGATAGCCTCATCTCGTCAGTCAGCATCCAACTCCGCCTTTTCCTTCTTCACGATGTGCTGGTCTTCGCCATGCTGACATGCTCAACATGGAAGGCATCGAACCCAGCACCTAATGCCTTTAACTTTCATTGGGTGCTATCCATGAGGGACGACTGTATACACTATCTGGATTCGGATTGGAGATCTCGTCATAGCCCCCCAGAACGACCACCATTCTCTGTAGTTTTCCTTCGTTCTAGCGCCAGAAGCGCGATTACGAAGTGCCCTTCGACAACTTCCTTACTTAGAGCCCCAACTACCTATGGTGTACCTACTCGCGAGTTTTCGTTGTGCTTGGTCCATCATATAGGTCTGCGGTATCAATGCTCACTAGAGCGTGCTAGACTTGACGAGCAGTCAGGGTTTACTCCAGGCTACCTTCTATTCCTTCTCGAGAAGGACAGAAAGAGCGTTCGAGATGCTTGTATGCCATCATTCATGATTTTCATTTCACAATGTAGGGATGGGAAAGGCGATGAGTGAAATCTGCGGACTCTCGCTATTCGCGGTCAGCTTGTCACCGGGATACTTTAGGACGCTGACCTTGCTTTCTTACGGAGCCAAGGAGAGTGGCGGTCGAGATCCTCCTGTGCACCTGGAGGGCACCTTCGGAAGGGCAAACTGCGAGTCTTCGCCGCCCCATGGCATCTCTTCCTGATGGTTGATCGCCGTCTTCCAGCCCCGTGGTCAGCAGTATAGAGCCAGCAGTCCCGGTTTTCGATCTGTCTTCTAGACGTACTAGTTGGTCATGCGAGCTCCACTGCAGCTGCAACTTACAGGCGTAGCACGATAATTTTTGAGCAAGACAATTTGAAGTGTTTTCGCGGACCATTCTCAAGGGTCGTTGGCGCTCTTGTGCCCTTAGCATTCGGGATTGGGAGGACCGTGTCTCCATAAACCAGCATCAGAAGGGGCTCGGGATGGATGGGGATTGCTTGTCTGGCAGGCCTCTGAGCACACTACTAGGCGAGAGTATGTCCTAGAGATTGGCGATAATCATTAACTACTTCTCTGAAGTTGTCCAGTTTCGAGCTCTTTCTGCACTCCACTGCTTGGGATACATAGGTATAGTTAGTATACAATTAACCGAGGCGTCTCCGGAATTAATCTCCGGTAAATCCAACAATATAATCTGAGTCTACAGGATTGGCACATTCTTCGTCGTTCAGCACACTTGACTTACTTTCAGCCATGAACCGCTTCTGGCGTGCTGCGATATTTAATTGACGGTGGCAGTGCCGCGTGCCGGCTCACGTTGAGCAGCATCATCAAGCGCCCATGATCCCTCACCCTCCCACAGATCAAGCAGACCGCTAGATGTCTCCTGCCTCTTGCAAGTACACTATACGGATGCCCTGCCAACGAATTACCATCCAGACCCCTCGAGTAACCTCCATACTTCTCTACCCGAATCACCAATAGCATTTCCACCACGAGCGCCTTCACGTAGCTGGCATCCCAAACTTACCGGCTACCGCATCCTCGTAGTCACTGTTGGCTTCGGATTCAGCATCGCCCAAGCAACCTTCACCTATCGGGGTCAGATCATCACTCTCGAATGGGTGTTCGGCGCCATGGCTTTCCTCGTGTACGTTTTTTTTTTTCATCTCTGATTCAAATTTCACGTAGGACTTACTCGCACTGTTCAACTGTAGCCTGCACTTCCTTGAGATCTTCGAGCAGAGCGATTGTTCAGAAAGGATGCTGTGGTTAATCAACATGGACTTCGTGGCATACTTATGGAAATTGCCTAAACTCTGCAGACCCCCGACTCTGACTTATAGCACGAAAGAATCGGCTGCACAGGCGACGTCTCAGCACCCTTCCTATCCTGACTGTCTTTGGTGGGCATATCAAAGCTGCGCTGACTTACAGTGGCTATTCCACTGCGCCGACGATGATCATGTAGGTCTCTAGCACGCTGCTTGCTACCGGGTAAGCATATCTAAAAGTTATCGCCCATTGGGTTTATTGTTAACCTACCCTCACAGTCTGTACTAGCTGGGGCTTTACGAAGCAAGTGCAATGCGAGTCTAGCCAGGATTCTTCCACACGAACTATAAAGACTTCGTCACTCTCAGTGAGCAAGCCTTTCCTCTTCGCTATACACTGTATTCAATAGTTACATCTAGCACTCCCGATTAGCTCCAAGACGTTGTACATCCCCCTACACCTCATTGGGATCATCACGTCAGTCGGTGAGCGTACGCGATCTAGTGGCTACTCACGGATATCGCGAAAACTGCGGTGGTGGACAACCTAAGGCCCCATCTGGAACGCATCATTATGACCACAATTATTGGATTCTATGTAGTGGTGCTTGCTGCCATGGGTCCGCTGGGCATTGTAGCTGGTGTTTATATACTCAAATCCCATGCAAGAATCGTTAGGCCGGCAGTACGTGCTGCCGCTGCAAGACTCTTCAAAAGACTCAGCAGGATCAAAAGCTCGAAACCGTTCTCAGATGGACTCAGGATACTACACCGGTAGTAGCGGTTTACAACGGATGCGAGCCGTTTCCTCTCTGCATTTCCCACTTCTCTATCCACATCCATAAAGGCGCTGTTTCTGTGGCCTGCATCTTCGTTTTCATCTTCGGCACAGCACACTACTTTATGATCATCTTGATATTTGCCTGATCGGGCTGGAAATGAGCAGAAATGATTCTCCAAAGCGAGACACTTGCATGGGGGGACGTCTTGCTCTTTGTGGTCGCAAATACCGTCATGGGACTCGGTATACTAAGCATCACGGGTATCTGGTTCGGCGTCGTGAAGCAGTAATACACCCCGGTGTTCGAGCGCTCATATTTACTGAGGCTGCAAGTATGATGAGATGAGTGGATCAATCTCGTTGCGGTTTTGATTCTCAAATACAGGATTATGATTGGTGCTGTGGATTGGGCTGATCACAATACTATAGGACTTCAGGCAATTGTGGAGATCGCATAGTTCGTAACACTTCCAGGACCTTGTATACAACATCGATGTAGTTATGACATTAATGAACATTTATCATGATAGACGACACTGTCATAATAAGTAGAAGATCTTGGCGGACAATGCAACCATATGGAGCGAGCAGAGGGCATCAAGCAGGGATTCTCTAAAGTTCAAATGCACGCTGGACGTGGTGACTGAAACCCACATGGTGACGATTGGACTCTAGAAGGAACGCTCTTAATCTTTCTTTGGTAGGTCCAAAGAACTACGCTGCAGGTGCCTAGCTGTCTTTAGTGACACGCGGATGAGCCAAAAGAAACATAACAGCACGGTAAGCACTGTTCCTGCTTCAACGAACGCAATGTCTGATTTGTGGCCTAGCGGGACGTAGAGGACGTCTGAGGCAAAATTATTTGAATCTGGTGGTATTGTCTGAGATATTGGCTGCGCCTGGATGGGCAAGAAAATTCGTGAGGAGGATTCCGGTGCCGACGCGTTGACGAACAATGACACGTGGTCGGGAAGGGATTGCGGAGGGAGGGAAGAGGAGCCTGATAGCTGGGAGAGAGAGGCTAGTGGAACAAATTGGAAGCAGTAAATGTCGACATGAAGCAACGGCAAGTGTGTATATAAATATTTAGTCAGTATGGGCAACCAGGAAGGACGCAAAACTGACCTGAGCGAGCACATCGAAAGAACCCTTTTGGCCAGTCCAGCCGCACTCGCTCATAATTGAGGTCATATTCCGAGCCTCCCTCCGAGTCCTGACGCGGGATAGGCTCCCCATAACGCAAATGCATCGGAACTTCCACGACAACTTGATCATACTCCCCCTCCCCCTGCTTGACCTTCCCATCGTTTACATTCACATCCAGAAGTAGTTGAGCGCCGCCGGCTTCAAGTGCATGCAATGGTTTCTCGAGGTCTCTTGGGCCCCAGTGCTCGAATGTATATGCCTCGCGCCGGAGTGCAAGCTCATAGGGGTCGACGAATAACAGAGGCGGCAATGTATAGTATAAGTGCACGGAACAGTGCTCGAATATGGAGGAGATGGAAAACGCGGGGAAGGTAAGGGTAGTGGTAGAGACTGGGTGGGATCCGTGCGAAGGGTGCAGGCTGGAGGTTAGCGACGCCATGAGACTTACAGGTTGAGGTGGAAGTTCAAGTTCAAATTGGGAACGCGACGCGCATGGAGAATGCGGGGCTACAACTGCTTCCGGTCCGGGTAACTTCTTGAACCACTACCACTACCAACGCCGTCGCTCAGCAGCGCTGTTTTGTCTGCGTTGCACTCTGCACCGGACCGCCATGAAATGGATGTTTGCGACCGAGCAATGCTGGTGAAATACTGTAAGAGTAGCCTCGTAATCTCCTTGACCGAGCCCTAATCCTGCTATAGATCCAACTTAGTAGCTGCTACTCACTTGCGCAGTCGTGCCATAATTGCTGGCGAGAAGACGACACATGGACTCCATGCCCTTGAGTGGTTGCTTGGAAGCCGTCTCGATCTCAAGGTCTTCGCTGCGCCACTGGTAACACAACCGGTGAATACAACGGCCGGGCTCCCTTGATACATCCACACATCCACAAAGTTTTCGCGGGTCACAGGTATGTTCTCTCATTACATCGTACTCAAATCTTAGTTGAGCCCAAAAGAGTCTTTTAGTATCGGTGATAGTACATTAAGCCGTGCTATTTGTGCGAAAAGTCCTGTAAGTAAGCATTTCGGCTAGTCCATTCTGTGTCCAAGTAGTACAAGAGCTAACGAGTCCAAATAGTACAGAACTGTCATGTGGAGATAACCAGTCCACCTTTTGGGCGAGAATTATATGTCCAAAAGAAAGTGAAAGTTCTAATCTGGAACAGTCCGTTTTCCTCACCTCACCCACGAAAACGGGTGAACTGTAATAACCCTATATTCTCGATATCGATCAATCGCCAAGGAATGTAACAACGGTATGCCTTTTTAGTCGTTCGAGTTCGCCTGGCTCAAAGGGAACCATATCATCCAGGACTAGAGTCAGATAAGGCCGACCCAATAGCTGTCGAGCGTCCATGGCCCTCTGGAGCAAATCGAGATTGAGGTTCTCGTCATGCAGCACAGTCAAGCGCTGTAAATACAGCCACACCGGCAGTGATCTAGTTGCGTGGCCGCCATCCTCCAGTAGGCGAATCAGCGGGTCGGAGCGCATGTTTGTCAGAGACATGTGCATCAGCCGAGGAAACGCCTCGCACGCGTCAAAATCAGCTACATCGTCCTTTTCACCCAGATCTACATCGGAAAGTACAAGGCTAGTAATGGCCGGAAAATCTATTTCGTTCTTCCGCTCCTTGAAGTACGCAGTGACCCCTGCCCACTCAGACTCGCGCAAGCCGGTGAGCGCCAACGTCTCCAGCATAGGCATGGAAAACAGCCCTAAGAGCCCAGTAATATCCGCCTCTCCCTCGCGCACACGGTATACCTCAATCTCCAGGTAATCTAGATGCGAGAGCTCGATAGTGGGCTTGTGCTCGAGCTGGTCGACGTTGCGCAGCACTGAGGCAATGTCATCGTGGATGACGAGGCGCTTGAGATTCGGAGATGCGTCGAACATGCGGCTGAGCTCCTCGAAGACGGGCCAGCGGGTGGAGAACCGGAGCTCCAGCGTCGTGAGCCCGAGGAGGGGTGGCCCAGTCCACGCGAGGTACACGCCCTTCAGCTTGAGGGCAGACAAGCGCGGTGCGCCGGCGGTGAAGAAGGTGGGGAGCGGCTCATAGGAGATGATCCCTTCGCGGTAAATGTCCGCGACGACGGCCAAGCACTCCATGGCCGGCACGCGGATACTCTCGAAGAATGTCAGTACCGAGGGGAGGTTACCGACGTGCGACACAAGGATGGTGAGCGTGTGCCAACGCTCGCTGTGTGGTACGATGAGAGGAGTGAAACCTACGGCACCTACGGGCACACGTGTACAGTCGATGGTTATGTCGAGCGGGAGGGTGCCTGAGCGTTCGATGTACGTGGCTACCCACTCCAAAGAGCGCCCCAGGTCCGTCTTAAGGCGCCGATGCGCATCTGCGGACCGGGAAACGTGGAGGGTGGTCCAGAGGGTCGTTGTCTGAAGTGCGAGCAACCTCCATCTGACACAGACTTGCGAAATGGAAGTGGCAAAGAGAGGGGGAAGGGGAAGCTTGGAGAAGAGCGGACGGTATGGATAGTGCTCGTCGGTTAGCAAAGGAATGTGTACACCAAGCTTGAATATGACCTCGAGAAGTTCATTCGGCAGGGAATGCACTCCTACCGCACCGGGAGCCATCGATGATCGCTGATGTCCCCCGGACTGGGACGAATACTCTCCTACAAACATTGGCTGTGCCCCGTTTACGGTCAGTTTCTTTTTCCATGGCGGTTTTACTTTCACTGACCTGAGTATACGATGAACTTTGGAAGCAGCTAGACCCACTGCATTCATGTTTCTTCCAGTGCTGCAGGAGACTTTCTCTTATACTTCCTCGAGTCAATCCGAAGGAAGGGGAGGAAATGCCCTTGGAAACTACGAGGATACGATAAGCTGTTTAAATATAGCGAGGCGGTGACCCAAAACAAGTCGTAAAGAGTAACCGACGACCGAAGACCACCCCCCGAACTGTATACCCCAAAGCCGAACGACGACCCTAGCTCCTTGACAATTCTCTCGCGGTGGTACGATAGTGTTCCCACCATTCCTTGCATCCCTAAGTTCCGTTGCGCTTCGACCTCTAACTAAACGGCCAAGGGACGGTGAAAACCCCGCCCTGTTTCTCCATCTTATCGCAAATGGATCGATTGTCACACGGTGCTCAAGGCCATCCCGGGGGACGACTCGAGAGTAGTTCCCACATATTGGCGCCTTCGCTAACGGATACCTTATCGTTAACGATCCGTTAATATCTTTTAATAATGACAAACTCTATTTACCGGCTGTGAGTTTCGCCATCGATGCCCCTGCGATCCCTAAAGTACGCGCTATTTATTGCCGAGCTTCCGTCGCTCCTCTCGAAACTAGGGCGCCAAGTCGTCCCGACCCCATGCACGAGGGCACTTGTGGGTGTCATGCCGACGCGGTCCCGCTCAGACGTTCTCAACAGAAGGAATGATTACTATTATTCGTATGTCTGACGGCGCAAGATGGTGCGCGTGATATAGCTAAGTAAGCACTGTAACTGTGTAGGCACCAGGTTGCGTCTCGTTGGTTGGATTTAGATGGAGTCGTGACACCGGAGTAGCGATCATCGCGATTCCGGTTCTTCCACACCTTTTCGAGCCGGAGAGAAGTACATATCTGCTCAGTGTTAGCCCTGCTTTCAACAAAGAATCAGGGATGAGACTGAGTCATTGGCTCTTTCGATGTTGACACGGCGAATTTGGAAAAGTCAAATGTAGGACATTAGATTTAAGTGGCGAGAACGCCGAGATTCCATGTCTCATTTTTGTCGAGCATCAACCGCTAGGGTGAACCATCGAAGACTATGTTGAGATGGGTACCGTGATACTGTCTATACGATGCTACGGGGTTTTCTCCACCGAAGAAACCGGGATGGAGCAACGATAGCCTCGACAACATAATAGGAAGTACTCGTTGGACTTGTTACTCTGGATTATGAGCCAACTTTCACCTCATTCAGCGTCGACGTAGTAAGCTAGAATTATCCTTCACCAAGAAACGGAGCTAAGCACGGCGACTATCATTGCTATTTTAGATGCCGAATTGGCCGGAATGACATCGCAGCAGTGGACATGGATAACAGGGATGTTCAGGAATAATTCAGTAGACCAGTTGAGCAGAATTAAAGAAAGCCGCGTTGTAAGTCCTCATCTAAATTGACGGTATGGTGTAAAATTGGAACATTAAGATTTGCGTTAGCGACCCCGGCATGGAGATCTTTTTGTAAATTAACCCGTTGAGTAAAAGTGTCCGAAGAAAGCCTTCGTGACGTATATCCATTCTTGGTCCCCGTAAAATGAGTATTTTGGGACCTTGTACGAGATATCAGTATCAAATGGCGACGACTCCGCGGATAAGAAGGAATATATTATCATAGGCTTGGACTGATAGGGCATAGTCTGAGATGCGGCTAACATATTTTGGCTTAGATAACAAGAATGAATTCTTTTCGAATGTGATCGGAAGAAATAAATAGGATTTGAATAGAGTTATGTAACTCCACACGTGTCCGGGAAATAAATTAAGCTTGAAGAGGGAACTGTTGAAGAGAAAAGGAAACATTACAGTGTAGTGCCGGTCCTTGAGACAACACATTGTATTTACAGAAATTATAGATATTTACTCTCTTTTTGGTCAAAAAAATTATATAGGTGGGATGCAGACCATCTTGAAATGTTTCTGATGTAGGAATTTAAGCAAGATGTGGGCTGAAGGAGGAGATATCGCACAGAATGTTGAAGGAGCTCATATGTCACAATTCCCGGTCCTTGAGACACGTGTGACAAGCTGCTTTAGGAAGCCTGGGACACCAGGATAGCTATTCTGGGAAGTGCATCAACACCGAATTCAGCTGCGGTTTCTTGTAAAACTGCACTTCGGACCGAGCTCTTTGGCCTCTAAGCACACCTCTCCTGTTTCTCGTATAGTCGGTATGCGAGCTTGCTTTCTTCTTGACGAGATCAGATTGCGGTTTGTATATCAACTTTGGAGGGAAAGTACCAGATCAATGCTGTGTCGCACGCATCAACATAGCTCATCACACAATCTGTCACACTCTGTTGATGGTCAAAACATATCACCTGTGTCTTTCACTCAATCCTGGTCTGATCTCTTCCATTCTGGATTCATTCTGTAGGAAATGCACTTAGGTATCAATTACAATTGTCTTCATGCAAAAATTCTGTCCTGTTTTTGAGCAATCTTGGAATCAAAAGTTCTGATAGATCAAAATGGTAATATTTTAACACTATTTCAGCCTCTAGACAGAAAATGCTTTCTCATTCCTTCCATGCTTTTGATATATTGTAGACACCATATATATGCATCTTTGTACAAAATTGTAGACATGTGGGACAAATACTGACATTTTTATATTGATTTGTCTCAAGGACAGGGCATGTCTCAAGGACCGGCACTACACTGTATCATTTACAGACTGCGAATAGATAGGACATTTTCTCTGCCACTAGGTAAGGATGAAGTAGTCTGCCGGGTTGCCAGCTTGAGCTCATGGCATATAGTTACATACCTTCGCGTTCTTGGAATCAAGAATCCTGAAGAGATATATAAATGTTTTTGCAACCCCATGTAGGACTTAATAATATCGTTCATCATGAGAACTTCTGGTCTTGAATCTGCATAAATACTTGTGGACAATCTTGGAATAGCAATAGGGAAGTCAACAACCTGTCAAGATACAGACAAAGAACTGGACCGTGTTTCCAGAACAACTACATACAATTTGAATTGAGAGGCTGTGACATGCCAGTTGGATCACTTGAACAAATTGCTCTCGCAGTCACCAGTGGGTATGCATGGATCCTTGAAGGAAGATGGTATCCAGGTGTCCTGTGAATACGCTAATTGGAAGGCTGCCTTTGAGGTGTCATCGTTAGAAATACTTCAAATGTATGTTGGTCACCTACTGATAATAGAGCTAGTATCGCTGGAAGATAAGACTTGAAGCCAGTAAAATGAACTCGAAGATCCCATATAAAAACCAAAAAAGCTTGAGAGTCGAAGGAGTGCGATATATTGGCTTAGGACAGCAAAAGCGTCAAATCACCCGGGTTTCAAGATTATGTGTATAAAAATAAACTCGGTCTTGGCTTTCAACTTTGATGTATGGATGGTATCCAGTGATATCTTGATCCATACCCAGAAAATAGTGGACAGCAATGGGCGTCATGGACAACTGACGCCATCTATCCATCAGCCATATCGAATGATGAAAAATATCAGTCTTTGTAAGTGAATGGAGGACTCGGAGCAAAACGATGGGTATTATGATGGGTCTGTGGGCGTATACCGCACGGTATAGGAGTCTGTGCATCGTAGGTCCTGCGAAACAGCGCTTAGTTACTGCTCTGGGCAGTGTGCATATGCAATTTTTGATTACTTAGACCATAGTGCATGTCATGCTTCTCGGCTGTTCCTAGGTTCATAGGAAGCGAGTTAATGTCGACTTCATCCATGGATAGAATCCTTCCGTCGCTGTGTGCAAAGTTTCGAGAACGGGGATCTATGGGTGTGGGTGCGACGGGTTCCTGATACTCGCTGCCTTAGCCGCTGATTTTGATGGATCCGGAACAAATTGAAACAGGCTTGCAGGTCCGAAAATCGGTAGGCGCTCAGTGCAGCTGCTGGCATTCGACGCCAGCACACATGAAACACAGTTTTATCAGAGTTTCGCAACTATCTTACAAGGATTAAGCTTGTACTGAGTTTTGAGTGCACAGGTGAATTCAGAACTTCACAGGAGGTGAACATGATGGCAAGGTTTTGCACATTGATTGCAAGTGCCGGGCCGTGTGATGTGCTATTATTTGGCAAGGTGCTTAGCTCTAAACAGCGACTGACATTCGACCAAGGGTGCAATCATCGCGGTCTCGACGCCAACTGATTCTGCATCATTTTTCAGGCATTATGTCAACAAAATGTGAAACACATCAAGGAGTTGACTGAGGCTAGCCGAAGGAAGACTTACTCGAAATCGTATATAAACTACCTCCCACACGAAATGTAGACTTCGAGCGATCTGTGATCATCTCCCCCTTGCTTGTTCGTTCTCATCCCTCCTGTTCTCTGTGAGAACTCCCTCCACTGGCTGGACCTAGTACAACAATGATGGCATCCTTCAAGTACACTCGCCTAGCCCTGGTTGGCTTCCTACTCTCCACCTTGCTTTCCGCAACTAGCGTGCACGCTGCTCCCCTGCGTGAACGTAGGTCGCGGATCGCTCTCCGGGATGACGCCCCTCCTCCTTCGAACAACACGGCGCCGAACTACCAGGCACTCTCGTCTTCCATCAAGCCGCAGCAGCCTGCCTTCAACTTCGACCTCACCCCCTCCCTGTGGTCCCCCTCCCGCACGATCGCTACTCTCCCGGACCTCCCCGCCACCTGCTCCATGTATAATAATCCGTCAGGAGAGTGCCCCACTACCATGGTGGCCTCAAATGTCACGTACGACGACTGCGGAGATGCTTTCACCATTTGCCAATGCACTGGAAGCAACAGTACTATGGATCTTAACACCGCGGTTGAGCGCCTCGGACGCATTCCCGTGGGTCTGAGGAAATTCATTGGAACCGTTTCCGTTATGCCTGCGACGGATCCGCATGCGTATACGTTGACGAACGGTGATATCCATATGTTCGGTGATACACAGATGGAAACGTGGTTGCACGAGGTGAGCTTTTCATCCTTAATTCTTTCATAATATTCTTGTGCTTATCAGTGAAAACTTCCACAGGCTGCCCACACCTACGACTTCGCTACTAGCTCACCCGTCTCTGCTACTCAAGCCTGGTTGGACGCTATCAACAAGGATACGTGCGCGACAGATGTGTACGGCATGAGCAATGCTGTCGAGGTATGTAGTGTTATTTATTCTCGCTCATGGTCATTATGCTAATTGAAAATTGTTCAGGAATTTGCACAACTTACTGTGATCCAGATCTTCTACCTTACACACAACAAGACTCTTCCCACTGGATGGTCTTCTTCGTGCATGTCCAACCAGCTCGCATTCATGAATACTCTCCCATTATTCAACCCCGACATCCTGTTCTCGAACAACTGCTTCCTCGGGCTTGGAGATGGGCACACTGGTGCTAGGTTCGTTTCTATGTGCTTATTATACAGGACCTCTACTCATACTCCGCTCTTTTACAGACACACCATGGAGCCGCTCAACCCCGTTGGCGACGGATCTCAGCGGTTCCATAATGTCCCAGAGGTTACCACCTCCGCCTCAATCACCGTGCCATCCAGTACTGCAATCTCAGTGCCCTCCGGTACTGCAGGTGTAGCTAACGCTGGGGCAAATGCCAATGGAAGGAAGAACAGCGCCGCGGGACTTAGCGCACCCATCTGGATCGTAGCTGCCGGCTTGGTCCTCGGCGCAGGGATTGGTATGTAAGCTGTAATCACGTAGTTGACAGGTGATTAGCACACCCTAGTAGTATTTACCAAGAGACGGCGCTCTTCTGAGCTCATGTTTCGGTGGGCACCTTTCATAGCCTTGTATCTGAGTGTAGCATACTGCAGCGAGATCGAGGTTGAAATAGGAAAAAATTTGTCCCACAATGTCGAGAGATTCTACAGCCAGACCTATTAGCCTGCTGATCAGAATCCAATATCTCCTTGAGTCTCTGAGAATGCCGCGTTCCGAACTCTGAGCCCATGGTAGATAAGCCAGATGAACCTGGCTGTTGCGGTCCGGAAGCCGGCAGTCCCTGCAGGAAGATACTTTCTCACAGTTCAGCGCTAAAATTTAAGCTGAACAGATCCCGGTGGTAACTTGCCTTCACATAACCGTCCTGTATCCACCCAAGATGTCACTGGGGCTTCACTAGACCTCGATATATGTGGCTCGTTTGAATACCAGCTTGGATCAATTACTGGTACGCACAACAAAATGTTTATCATGACGGGGTTTCAGCGCTGACTGTAAATAGATAATTCGACGCCGGCTTTTTGCCAGGCGGCGGTGCCATCAACGCCCATCGGAATCATTTGGCCCTACAGAGCCCTGTAGTTTTCGCGATACCACAGTCATGTCCTTGTCAACTGAACTTTCCACCGCACGTGTCAAGTTGCCAGTCGACATTCTCAGTGCCATTGTTCAATTCCTTCCTACAAGGGAGAAACGCGAATTTTCGGTCGTCTCTCGGTTTACCCGTGCTTTGATTCTACCCAGTCTTTTTTGCATTGTCAGATGCTCTGCTTCCAACATCGACTCTCAGCTTCGAAACCTATGTAACTTAGGTGATGACACAAAATCTGCTATTAGGTCAGTCTGCATCTTCTGTGACTAAAGCTTTCTATTAGTCTCATATACTGATACTATTTATTATAGAAAGCTCATCGTACACTACAGGATCTTCGGAAAGAAACACGACAAGGCCGCTCTGTTTGGTCTTGTTTCTACTCTTCCAAATTTGCGATCTCCGGATTATAAACAGTGCTCACCATCCCGGAGTTTGGACGCCTCATTTCATCGATACGATCTACACATTTGGTCGAGTTCGCTATGGATATAGGCGCTCGGTATGATGAATATTTTGCCGGGCCTGTGTTTCCAGGCCCAGCGGGGCTGGAGAGCCTCTCAATCGTATGGCCAGTTCAACTCAGCAGCTCGCCCGATTGTCTGCAAGACTCCGAGTTTCCTAAATCTCCCGCGCCTCCACAACACCTTGAATCCATACCAAGTCTAGGGATATCGATTTCTTGCTCTACGAATTCATTCGACCATCCCTTGCGACGTTGGTGTCGCTTAAGATAGATTATGACAGAGAAATGCTCAGAATAGATATGCATCGTCGTTTCTTACAACCCGCAGGGAACACATTGCGTACCTTCGAATTCCGTTCTAGTCATGTTGATAATGGACCTTTGCTGGATACTATCACAGCGATATTCCCTCATCTAACCAAGCTCTCGATAACGAGTACTGCAGATCCCGCACCAGAGTGGAAGGTAATGTCCTTACTTATCTTCTTATATGCCGATGAGAATTTATCATACAATGTAGAAATTCCATATCGGCTATCTGTCGAGGCTGGAATATCTCAATGAAGTTTCTCTGTCACTGAACTCGGAGAACTCTGCAAATGAACTTCGTGCATATTTTCATCCGTGTGCCGAGACATGGTATGCAAGACGGCGTTCAGAACCTGCAGGGGGTATCATTCGGTTAGTTAGATCTAGCTAAATGTCTCCTGCTGTCTCCTACCAGTGAATATCTGCATCCGGATAATATATCAATAATGGCCACAAGTATATCCTCCCACAAAAAATCAAATATACCTCGCTCCGATCTTTCACCATCGCCATCGAGATTCTCCAGCCATGAAATTTATTTACTTATAACATCCAACTGAAGCCTTGCTCAAGCTGTCCCCATATTTCTTTTTGGCGTTATGACCAGCTGCTATTTCTTCACGATTCCAAAAAACAAGGGTCTTTAATTCATCCACTTAGTTGACCTTGTATTATTGCCGCCTTTATCCTGTTCTCGTGGTATGAAATCTGGATACTTCTTATTATGAAAAATTTCGTGTTGATCATGTTTATATAGAATTTCGCTATATATCTGGTGACGTCGAACTCGCAGTAACACCTACGGAACCAAGCAACGACAAAGATGCCTCAATGCGTCCACTGCTAATAAATATCTAGCTTAGTGCACCACTGCACAAAGCTACCTGAACCATACATCTTCAGCAATACTGATTACAAGATGGATGTTGGAATAATGGGCGCTCGTTTGCGAGCGTTTCGCGATGCACTGCATTTCGCATATTTACATTTTCCTTTTAGTTTACATTTCTGTGGCTTTTCATTAAATATCCTATTTTGTATATTTGTTTCAGATCTTATAGTATATAAGTAGTTTACAATTGTTGTATGTACTCATCCGTTTGCCTCTCGAGCTCACCGAGGTCAAACACGAATCCACTGCTTTGTGATCGACTGCGAGGCGTGTACTTTTATTTTAACAATGGAGTCATTTGAGCTCTCTACATTTCCAAAGTTGCCAATCGACGTGCTCAGCGCAGTCGTTGGACTCCTTCCCATTTTAATGAAGCAAGCATTTCCCTCTGATTTTCGTCTTCCCCGTGCTTTGACCTTGCCAGGTATCTTTGGCAGTATCAGATGCTCCACCTCCCATATTGACATTCAACTTCAAAACCTGTCACTTAAGCGATGATGCAAAGTCTGTCATCAGGTCTCTTTTCCCCCTTCTCTCTGACCAAGCTTTCTTTCTTATGTGCTAATGCCATTTGTTATAGAAAGTCGATTGTAAACTATAGAAACTTTGGAAAGCAGTACGACACCACCTTTCTATCTAACCTTGCGTCCACTCTTCCAAACTGGCAATTGCTGAATTTCAAGCAAAGTCTAGCAGCTCTATCTATCGCCGAGTTGGGAAGACTCGTTTCATCGGTTCGATCCGCCAATCTTGTCGACTTTATTGTAGATCCAGGATGGGTCAAATTTTTAGGACCTCTTTTCCAAGGCCTGACGTGACTGGAGAAGCTCTCCATTTTGTGGTCTATGCAAATCGCAGACTTGCCCAGGTCCTAGAAAGACTCAGAGGTTCAGCAAGATTTAGAGGTTCAGGAACACTCCGAGTCTCAGAAAATACGGAGCCCCAGCAAGACTCAGAATTCCAGAAGAAACCAGAGTCTCAGCAATACTCGTACTCTCAGCTTGAAGTCTGAGTCCCAGAAATATGCCGAGTCCCAGCAAAGTGAGTCTCCAGATTTCGAATCCAACCCGGCATCGATCCCCGCAAAACCCTGCAAGATGTTGAATTTCTGCTGCAGAACCTAAGAATATCAGTTTATTTTCTCTACGAGCTCTCGACCATCGGTTTCCCCGCTGATGTCTCTTCAAATAGTTTGCGACTGACCTAAGCTCTGAGCAGATTTGCACCGTCGTATATTACCGCCAGCGGGACACATATTGTGCACCTTCGAATTTCAATCTGATTGCGATGACAATGGACCAATGCTCGGCACTGCTACAGAGATATTTCCTCATCTTACCAAGCTCAGGATCACGAGCATTGCTGATCCTCAGCCGGAGTCTTTGAAGCTTCATCGATGTGGATTCTCAAATGCTCTGGGGCCAGTATCTCGATAAATATATCTAATGTCATTTTAGACTCTTTTCAACGTTAAGCTGGAGTTATCCAGTGCTTTCCTGAGGGATATGATGAAGGCATGTATTAACATACTATTTAGCGCGAACCGGAGCTGCGCCAAGCTGTGAACTTTCGCGAGGCAGTCGGTGTGATGTAGCTTGGATGTGCATTTATCAGCGATCCCTAGCCCGCGGTTCGCTCGTGCCGTCTCGCCTGTAATTGGAAATGCAATACGGGAGTTCTGGGCGGCAATCTTCCTAGCCAACATGACGTACAATAAAGGAAATATAGAAACAAGGCAGCGAGCTGCACTAAGCATCGAGCATGATAAAGTGTGGGAATATTACCGACAGAAGAGCCACGTGCCCCTCGAGTCCCTGATGAGTCCTAGTCCCTCCGAGTGTGTCAACTTCACGCTCAGAATATATTTGAAGGCGGTGTGAAAAGCCACATCCGACGGGAACTCAGAATGGTGCGATTCAAAGTGAGTTCACCTTTCATTTGCACCAAACAACGCGCCAACGACTTGCCTAGAACCGCTGGTTCCTCGTCGAGTTCATCCTCGTTGGACAAACCGACACCGGCGTTCGAAGCACGGTTGGATATCTGGATGGAAAAACGATATACTCCGCCCTGAAGCAGAGTGTGCTCAGCAATTTCGGGGACACGGGCTGGGGTGCGGTGGGGCTTTCACTCACAGGTAAGTTGTGATTCCGAACAGTTGCCAAAAAGGACATAATGATGAAAATCTACTCGTGCACAGTGAAATACTTCTCCCCCACGACGAATCTTTGCATCATCCGTGTCGCAAGAGACCAGCACAATCTCGCGTGGGGTGCGCTGACGCTGCTTACCTCTGTTGAAGGATTGAGGGTTATACCGAACGTGATACATGTCTCTGGTGCACGTCTTTTGCTCTGGATACCTTGAGTCAATACACACTGAACGAAGGTACTGCTCCAGGCACGATCAAGCACGCCCAACTCGCTTCTATCGAGCATAATCGCAAAATCGTGGCGCGATTTCGGGCATCCGCAAACATGCCAGGTCAGGCATTTTCCTTGATGGGACTTACGCCTTTCGAGGCTGATATGTTCCTCCCATCTTCCAGCTGCATATCAAGACTCGTACGACGCGTATCTCGAGAAGAGCTCGTCGGAGATCCAGGCGCTGCAAGACTGATCGATTGCGATGGAGACGTTGGTGTGCGGTCCGTTCCAGAGGCACTCTGGGTGGCTGGCTCATCCTTCATGTTCTTGTCCCGCGTCAACATATGTCCGGCAAATATCCTTTGTCCCGCAACCTCATCTACGCAATGATACGGCTCCTGCCTTCAACCAGCGCTATGTCTCTCCTTCTCCTATATCCTTCTCCACCTTGAGCTCAGTTTTCGGAATCTCATCAACAAACTATTTCCTGACCATGGCTTGTCCAGTGTCAAACAACATCAGCGGTAGCTAACTCAGAGCTTCCATGATGTGGGTCAGCTCAGCCCACTATATCGCGAGTGTAGGAGTCTTTGTTTGAATCCCAGAGCCATGGATTGCGCTCTCACACGAGTAGGACTCGGTGAATGCGTCTCGATGCGTCATTCTTCCCAGACACGAGTTTGGATCGAACTGCTTGCTTGGCAGCTCGTGATGCGGCAGCGGCGTCAGCTGGAATCGGAATTCCCAGCCTCCGTCTTGTCAATATAGTCATACCAGTCGAGGGGGGGGCTTGTGCTATGCGTCTCAGTACAACTTTTGCAGGATGAAGAACGAGAGTGAAAATTTCTATGCGTAGATCAACAAGGAGTGCGTGGCCTTGGTTCTCCTCTGTTTCGTCATATACTCAAGCTAATCATGTACCTCTTCCCAGATATAAAAAAGTATTTTCCCCCAGAGCTATGCCCCTGCGCCCTCCTTTCTGTACCTCGAGCTTCCTCTGCCACTGTCGGGGTTAATGACCATCTCTTGTGCGCGCTCGCCCCCCCTCCCCCCGATCCAATTTACTGCGAATGCCTCACCCGCAGCAACTAGGTGAGAGCTAAACCCAGCTGCAGCTACATCAGCTCGAGAACATCGCGTAGGAGCAGGACGCGGTCAGGTGGCAGATCAGTGGGTAGGATGAGCGCGGAGATAGAGGCCTGCTGGCTCGGGTGACCTATGTCATTGAAGAAGGGAATAGGTAGGCGAATGGTTATTGGCTAAGTTATAAAGTTATAAGTTCTTAGAGAAACCGATAGAAGCTAGTAAAGAAGCCTGAATAGGTTATCACTGCCGCATGTATACGAATCCGAGCACAACCCAGACAGTGCGAATGACTTTGCTGTATCTGGCGAGAAGTGAGCATGCTGCCCAGTTTAACGGGATGGAAGAGCCGCCAGTTGTGCCTCGCCATCTGCATGAAGTACTTATATGTTCACCCAGGGCTATTTATCACTCGCTGTTTCCTCGGATTCATAGACTGGCAAACTGCTTCTAGGTTCAAATAGAGTTGTATTCTGTGTTAGGTCAGAGGGTACTTCGTACACACTAAATACTTCCAAATGAGCCTATGTGGTTCTATCTCCATTATCCTGAGGTGGTACGTAGCGATGAGTGTCAATTAACTCGACAATCTTCTCGAAAACTGTGTCCCTTCCAGTGAAGGCTTTATAGGTGCTTGTTTCCTCCACAAAACGCCGCACCTCTGTATGGATCTTGCGGCGACGCTGATCATTTTCAAAGCGCTTCAAGATGTCTTCAACCTCCTCAGTTGTTACTACCCCGTTCTCTCGTTTCTCGGACAGCGCAAAGATCATCTCCATGATGACAATAAGGTCCACAATGTATGCCATGAAGCATCGGAGTATACTGGGTCTACACGAGAAGTGTTAGAGACAGACTATCTAAAGAATATTATAGTACTTACGTGGCTGTATAGACGTCATACACCCATTTGGCGAACACAACAGCGGCAATGATAGGCCCGACGATGAATCCTGCTGGGTTCGCGGTTCCGGCAATCACAGCTGCGGTTGCTCCAACAGCCCCAGCAACGCTAGTTGTAGTTTGTATTCTGGCATATACTAAGCAGCGAGCATGGTAGAATACGGCAAGGGCTCTCACATTGCCTGATTAGGCGACCCAGTATTGTCAGCGAGTTCGTCCACAATCTTTGACACCTTTCCCTTGAAATCGCCGTAAATGAGCTCCTGGAAATAGAACTTATATTAGTAGAGGCTTTAAGCATAATATTGATTAGACTAGTGACGTTTCCTATTCCCGGGAAATTCCAAACTGTCACAATATCAGCGTGAATGACTTCAAGGCATCGCTTTAGATTTTTCCCCATAAAATGCGCTCCTGATGCAAGGCCTCTCCAATACTCTGAAATGAAACGCATGAGCATGTATGCATCAGACTTCAGAAAGGTCGCCTACATACTCTTCCGGCCAACACTGTGAATGATCAGCATATTCCTGCACGAATAATATCGAAAAACCTCACTTTACTGAAGCTTTGATGTTCGCTTCTATATCGATTCGTTGTGCAGTTGCGAACATAACGCTAACAGAATTAGCTACTTCCTGGTCGGCTGTGGTGATCGTCTGCATAGTTGGTGGCTTCCGGGATGACCGAAATGGATTCCGGAACATGTTTGAGCGGCTAGGCAGCGGATCGCTGCCTGCTGGGAGCTTATAATCCGTTGGATTAATGTACTGAAGAGTGGTGGTCACTAGGAACTTCAGTGTATCCTCGTAATCTGTTCTGACTGAGAAAGGAATGGCTTCATCAGTCGTGGGTTCCTACATCAGTCTGCATACGACACCCTTACCAGATATGTACACATACGGTACTTGGCTTTTACTCGCTTTATTCAGCGGGGTAATACATTCTTCAAGGAATGTCTTCTTCGCAGCTGCTTTGGCCCGGGCCCGTATGACCTGCTCACTAGCATTCTGATCCATCATCGATATCTGACGCTCCTTCGTCCGCACAAGTTGGTCATACTGTGTGAAAACGACGATGATCGGTACTGAAAATTGGTGTTGCAGATGAGAAGAAGTCGAGAGTTTGCTTTGGCGGACTTACCTTTGCCGCTAGCAAATCGAAATATCTCTTCGTCCCCGGATTGGAGAACACGGCTGCCTGCGAAAGGAGTTGCGATGCAAAGCCTGGAAACGGAGTACGATCAGATGTGATTGTAAAAGGTATAACACATGATATGAGATCTACCAGATGGCATGCAGGCGCTCGCCCACCTTCTGGTTACTACTGGACCGCTCGTTGATGAAATTTTTCAGCTTCTGAATGTTTTTCAGCTCGCCTGTACCATATCCTTGCGAATCATGCAGAACTAGGAAAGTATTCTCATCGGAGAAGAATTCGTGGGTGATGTCCGCGTCCCCGGCAGAGTAGTGCGCGACATTCTTTCGTTGGCATCACGAGATGAGCCAGGATTCGGTGAAAACAAAATTCACTCACAGCCAGGTTAATTTTGAATATACGATTGATTAGTGACGATTTGCCGACGCCTTCCTTCATTATCAATATCCTTTGTCAGTGAATGGTACGAGCCTTATCAATGGAGATGCTGACCCTTCCAAGAACGAGAACGCGGAATCTGAACAGAGGTTAGCGCCAGTGCGTTTCAGCGGACGATGAGCGCACACACCTTCCGCAGGATGCTTTGATTTCATCAGTTACAAGGGGTAGAGGCTCATCTCTGGCCGCAACATCCACCGAGGCATCGCGTTGTAGGATATTAGTCGAGGTAGAAGCTTCCATGGTGGTGGGGAAGAAGAACCCTGCTTTGATGCTGGTGCTAACGGTAATAGCATCGGCCCAATAACACTGTTTGGTGCACAGCGCTATTCCTGTAACATGTCATGCTCGGCGCTTAAAATGTCAATGTACACGCGGGGCGATCTGGAAAAGTTCCGGATAAGCATGTGTGCATTTGTTATGTATCCAGCCACTGGAGAAAGAGCCAACCGCAACATCTGCAAGACTAATAATAGAATTCACTACTGGCGCATTTGGCAGTCAGTACGAACTCAGTCATTTCGATCTTGAGATAGGTAGATGTGCCTATTTAGTATCAAACATCCGAGCCATAAACTCTCAAGCACTTGTTAAAGCACGCAAAAGTCGCTGTGGTGGTCTGAAGAAGTTCAGGTACAAATCAATGAGTCGCTTTCAGGATTTCAGTGCGTGAGTCCATACAAGCCATAAACTTCTTCCATGTGTGCTTTACGTAACATTCCTCGCCAGAATCTGCGACCATTCGTAGGCCTTTCACTAGCATTCCACATGCATAAAAGCAGGATATACCTCGCAGAGGCTCGAAGCCAGTAATAACCCCTGTCCGGAAAACAGTGACGTCCACCCCGAGGTCGCGAGTTGAAATATTGCTAGCAACATTCCCCTCAGTCATTGCAGAGACAGGATAGTGACATGTGACTGGCGCAGGATCGGGCAAAAACTCAACCGACAGGTAGTGCAAGGAATGAGCCAAGCTATTGTGCAGTCCTAGTGACATGAAATCCATATTTTCTGGTGCCATTAACTCATCGAAGATAAAGTCTATATAAGGCGAGACAGTCTAAGGCCTACAATCCTGAGCCACTAACAACCTATCCGCTTGCCCGGAGTCGCCAACAAGTTATCTACTGGCACGAAGCCGGTAGCAAGCTTAGTCTCGTTTCAAAGTACCCATAAGAGCCACTGTCCCATATAGCCAGTGATGCCATCCTGTTATATACGAGTGCAGGGATCCGGCATGCAGCCAGCCAGATATATCAGCTTTGTTTTGAAGTCACAGGTAATGAGTCCACCTCGACCCCATTGAGGAACGTAGTCATCGTTCCATAAATGGGCATGAAGTCGACCATGTTTTGGCTAGCCTGCAATGTTTGCTAATCCACCACCAGTATTATCCATTGTCACCACAGCAAATGACAGCATAATCCTCATCTTGTACCTCTGCAAAGCCAGGAGTAAGGTTTCTCTCACCCTGAGGCTGATAGCAATATAACTGCCCCTCAACTGCTGCTGATGAGCTCAGTCATCATCTCGTACAGAAACACAAATCCAGCAGTGGTTGTGGGTGAATCTTTCTTGTCTCCTTATGAACTATTAACCACTGCAGCTAGCCATAATTTGAATTATATACATTATTGTGGAACCAGGATGCAACTGCCATCTGCCATAACCAACCTTAATGCTGTAAAAATAGTGAGCCTTGCTTCAACAATGCTAGCAAGCTCAATTATCCCCCCACACTAAATGAAGATGGGTAGGAGTTGCCATAGCTGTCCTGATAGGCATGTTGGAGCTGGTCTCCTGGGTGAGTAGAAACCAGTCTCCTGGGCAAGTAGAAGCCAGTCTCCTGGGTGAGTAGAAGCTGGTCTCCTGGGCAAGTAGGACACATTTGTGCAGAGTGAGTGGTAGCCATGTGATAGTTGAGGGTGAGCTGTCTTCATGAGCAAAAATGTGCTGTCCTTGGTAGGAGAGCATACACTCCCTTCATAACTGATGCATCTCTTGACCTCCAACCACCACTCTCATCAATCAACTGCTTAGACAAAGCTGTCCTGTCCTGCACTTTCCTTCTCCTGCTCACATCACCCTACCTCAACAATGGGTTAGAAGGAGACAATGTGTAGACAATGTCACCTTTATGTATCCTCTCCTTGAATGACTCTCTAGATGGGAATACACATCATAATCCACCAGGTACAAGCTGCCAAATCTTCAGATTCACTCATGAAGTATGGTCAAGCAGAGGCATTGTAAAGGAGGGAGGTGTGATACACCAGTGCTACTTCACACTGAGCCTATGGAAAAGAAGTGGGTTAGATATGAGAGGATGATGGGGAGAGAAGGGGAGGAGGTGGGATGATATTGTGAAGGATGAAAGTGCCATTGCAGGAAGAAGGTAGTGGTGGTGAGAGGGAATAAGAGAGCTTGAAGAAGGACCAATCAAAGAACCACCAAAAGCAGCACTATGAAGGGAAAATGAAGAATAAAATGGAGAAAGAAGATATCAAAGGAGAGCAAATGATAAGGCAAAGGACACAAGAAACCAAGGAGAGAATAGCAGTAAAGGGGAAGGGTAAGATGTGAATGCCATGAAGAACAAGACAAAGAACAGGATGGAGAACTGGATTAGAACAAAGTGAGGAGATGAATAGATTATAAGAACACAATAATAGGAGGGAGCACAAGAAGGCATAATATGCCCAGAGTGGAAACTGTCAGAAGCTAAATGAAGGATATGCTATAGAGCAAGCACATTGATTGGGATTAAGATAACATGGGAGGACAATTATAGAGAAGCAAGAAATATAAGGGTTCTAAAGAGTCAGTGGATTGCATGAAAGTAAAGCTAAGTGCACAAGAGAGGTAGCAGATAAGTAAAGTTTGCCATCACAACACAACAAGAAGTGCAAGTGAACATGACTCATGGGGTATGCCAATGCATACTCAAAGTGGGCAAATATCCAGATAAAATGCACAAGAAAATAGAATACATAACCTGCTCTTGCTCACATGGATGTAATCCATGGTGATCAGAATAGAGCATGAATATAAAGTGAAAGGACAGGTGAATGGCAAGCAGGGGACAATGGTAAGCAGAAGAGTGCATAAATAGTATGCAAGAAAGGTGAATGAATAACAAGCAGAGACCATGTGAATGATAAGCACAAGAGATGAAAAGAATAGAAAGCAAAAGGACACATGAATGGCAAGCAGAAGGATGTGAGAATAGTAAGCAGAAGATGTCAATAGTGATATGCCCTAGGCAGATCTACACCTGAACACTAGGGAAAAACCACATCTTAGCATCCAAACTATGATATTAGTGAAAATGACTATCTATGACAGGATAAAGTACAATAACAAAGCCATAAGTACAGGAGAAAGTGGGCTAGCTAACATAGAGGAGATCCTGGAGTGCAGCAGCACTGAACATAGCACCAGCATCCAGAACCCAGATGGAACTGACACAGCTAAGCCTTGGCCAAGAGTGGTTATAGTGCAGCCAAACCAAGACAATGGTGATGTTGTTTGGCTTCAGATGTGAGCCCTAACAGTCACACACAAAGAAAGAAAGGGGAACATAGTTAGAATATTGCACAAAAGAAGACCATAGTTGTAATTGTACACAAACAGGATGTAAAATTATTATAGACAAAAGATACTGAGTGATACTATCTAAGTAACAGGGGTCTACCAGGCACTAACAGAATATAAATAAGAGAAACCCAAATGGAGGGTGTCCAGACATGTAATTAGGCTCTGAGAAAGAGAGCAAAATAGAAAGAAAAGGCACCAGCAGGATACCATTCCAGAGAAGAAATATGAATAAACATTTGATCCCAGTAGAGATGTCTGAAATACAAGTGAGCCAAGAACCTAGCCAGGGAATCAGCTAAAAATAGCAACTAGGACAAGATAAAAGCCTGAGGACAAGGAAAGAAGAGGGTAACAGGGATTCTGCTGCTGTTCTCTCACAATGCAGTCCAAAGTGATGAGCCCACAGCTTCTGCCACACTAAGTTGAGAGATATGAGCTAATCTCAGTTTGGTTTCAATGTTTGATGTTCTAGCTAGAGCTAGTACTTTGAGAGCAAAAACCAATTTATACACTATTCTAAGAGAGAGACAAACTAAGTATAACACAACAAAGTCCAGGATTAAGTCCTGAGTTTGTGTTACTGAATTGAGAAGTCTGAGGGACAGGAAGACCATCTCATCTGACTTAATTAGTGAAAAGTGTGATTTCAGGAGAAAGGAAGACCATCTCCTGAAATCTTTGCCCAAAGACAGAAGAAAGACCACTGTGTTTGGGGGGAAATAAAGAAAAGGAAGACCATCCCTATCTAGTGTTTAGAGAGTTCATTAGTATCTACAAGGGAAGGAAGACCACCCTTGGAGAATTAAAAGATTATATTGAGGGGAAACCCATCCACACTAGAATAAAGTGGCCTTACAAGTTCTAGAGACAGGAAGACCATTCACTATGTCTAGCTAGCATAGTGCCAGACATCTTTTCTATCCTAACTTGTGCATTTTGGTACCACATTTTTGAATACATACTCATTTCAGACTTGCTCCCACAAACTTAAGAGGTTGTGAGCACTCTGTAAGGTGGTATAGTGATTATATTGCAGTTCTACCCTACAAACTTCTTACCCCTTTTCAATAGGAAGGGTCAAGATGCCAATGGCAAGCAGGAGTGGTGAAATGATTAACAAGCAGAGTTATACCTAAATGGCAAATATTGGACAGAGAAAACAAGAATCAAACAACTGGGACACAATTGGCATGAAATGGATGAAGCAAGAATGGGACAAAAAAAAACAAGGAATGCCTCAATTCCAGGCAATGCAAGCAGGGAGGATAGCAGAAACATGCAAATAAGCAAGATAACAGGTTCACTTCCAACCACACAAGTACCCTCACTCTATAATGTTCATCTTCTGGATGAATTGGGTTGTATCATACTCCAAAAGCAAGGGAGCACTGCCTGTCTTCAAGTACAGGGCTATAGCAATGTATCCTGCAAGATGAATGAATCCATGTATTCTCTTTGTAGAAATATAAGCTTGCATCCAGGAGACAGGAGGAGGATATAGGCCCACTTTGTGCATCCCATGGAGGGCAAGCCAAACCCATCTTATCTCTGGCATGGAGAAATGCATCAAAGTAAGGGTGCTTCCCTGCCAGGCTCTTGCTGTATCTACACCTGCTTGCACATTGCTTCATAACTTCCTAGAAACTGAGCCTCAGTGATGGCACAATGCATTTAGAAAGGTGAAGCCAGTATTTAGAGACCAAGGTGAATAGACAGGCAGAGCAGCTTTAGAGCACATGCTGAGAATTGCAATGAAGTCAATGAGCATGCACACTGGAGGAAGCATGGTTTCCCTGCACTACTGAGGGAGGAGAAGAGCCTAATCAATGCATTGCAATTTTAAGCAGAGAGGAAGTGATACAGTCCAAGCACAGTCATGAGGAAAAGATGTAATCTTTGTTTGCTAGTGGGATTGGGTACATACAACAAATTCTTGAGGCTTGGCATTGGTCACCATGTGATATTGATTGGCAATACTGTACAGTAACATTGTCATACAGCCTGGCATACCTCAACCACTTCTTTATTGTGTGTTGGTAGTTACCTTTCTACTCCATTCTAAGTATTCCAGCCCCTAACTTGACAATCTCCCTGCTGAAATTTGAGCTTGTTGCTGTATCTGTAAAAGTTTGAGCAGGTGTTAACTTACTAATTACTGAGACCTCCACATTGGGCCATGAGTCTGAGACATGTACACCTTCTCTAGCACCTAATATCAATGGCTTTCTTCCTGACCTACAGAGTGTTATACAAGAGGGAACTTTCTTTTAGGGCTAAATTTTAGAGTGAAGTCTCTCAAACCTCTAAAGGTGCATCTCATGGTGGTGCTATAGATCATAATTGTAATCCATCAATCTTTTCAGGATGCAATATTCTTCTTCAAAATATTTACTGCGACACCTTTCATAGCTCAAGCAACTGTAACAATCCTCCCAAGTGCTCTCCACACACCTGGAAAGCCTTGATGAAAATAATAACAGACTGAGTTGCCAATCCTGGACCAAATAAAATGATGTGGCTCTCCAGACCTGCTGGGATAGACAAAACAGTGATTGCATGGACAGTTGTAGAGCAATTGGAAGAAAATAACAAGTTTGCAGCTAGTTTCTGTTTCTCTCAGGAAAAAGATTTAACAGCACAGTTGATTGCTACTATTGCATATCAGTTATGTCTCTCACTGCTACTTATACAGCATTTAATTGTGCAGACAGTCAAGCATGACTCTGCCATTTTCTCATATTCCATGAAGACACAGGTGAAACATTTTATTGTCAATCCCCTGATTTCAATTGGATTCACACAGGAAGATATGGTGAATGTTGTTGCCATTGAGGGCCTCAATGAATGCTGTGATAAAAGAGTTCAACAAACTATTCTCCAAACCATTTCAGACATTCTCTGAAAACACAATCTTCCCCTTTGCTTCCTGGCCACCAGTCAGGCACAACCTCACATTATTTCTACTTTTAATGAAGATGAACTTCATCATATTACTGTCCACCTCAATCTCATGGACTCTGTTGTGTCAAATCATGATTGGGTTATGTTGGTTGATCACAATCAGATTGTGTACCCAGTATGTTTGAGAAAATAATCAATGAAGTGATATTAATCATGCCTCCATCACTAATATAGGCCTTGGTATAACTCTTGGCATCAAACATACCCACAGACAAAGTGAATGATGCAGTGTATGTCTTTCTTGTTTCTGTGCAATACCTTGGTATTTATGAGTTGCAAAGACTGTACAATGAATTTCAAGCATATTTGGACTGTATGGCAACAACAGATAGAGTTCTTTCTCTTGCTGTGAGTAATCTGTGCTGCATGTGGCCCTACAGGTAAGAGGTTCAAATATATACATCTATGCTTTCTATGCATCTTTTGCCATTGCTGAAAAATCACAAATGAATCCTCCAGTTTTCAAAGAGGCTAGGCTTGTCCAGAAGTGAAGCTGTTAGGAAAGCATTGGAGAGGGACAAGTGCTACTGGTTGACCTTTAAAAGATATTCTGAACTCTGAATCTGCAAAAGAATGTGTTCTTTGTCTGAGAGACAAAACCATGTACTCATTTCTGAACTTCCTGTAATAGGTAATACTTTCATGGAATCACATTACTTGGCCAAAAAAAAAATTATTGATTCATAGTTTATTGGCTGTAGATTATCTCCCAAATCCTTCTGACATAGACAGTACCAAGAAGATGCAGGATTTGTTTGTAATGCTGTCACTGGAAGCAGACATTATATTGCCTTCACAATTAATTACTGGCTTGACACTATTCAACAGTGGCAAACCAGTGGATATGCAGATATCTTCTGTGCCATGTATCAAGGGAACAAAGTTGTGGTAAAGTGCCTACATGCTCATCTGGGGAAAGATGCTCAGAAAATTTGTCATGTAAAATACTACAAATATTGTTGAAATGATCTACTCAAATTCTCACCACCAAATTACCAGGCCTTCAATCTGGAGCCACTTATATGGCACCATAGTTGACTCAAATTTTTTTATGTCTTGAGCTATAGAAGAAAAGAGTGTGTAAAGTTGAAAAGAGGGCCAATGTGTGCCATCCTCATCTTGAAACTTGGAATCAATTTTTGAGCTAATGTGTATTGTTGAACAGAGTAATAGTTGGCACTTTAATGGCAGCACTTGTAGATATTTCAGGTCAAAGATATTTCATTCATGCCTCAGGAATTAACTAGCAGAGGGGTGTGAAAGGCTAAGAGAGGGGCATGGAAGAGTGAGCATCTTACTCTAGAGCTGGCATGGGAGTACCTGTTGGGCTTGAGGGCATTGGGCTGAGGTGGGGTGGGATTTGATAGGTCTCTACAGAGGAAAACTAGGCCATGGTGCTCACTGAGAAGGACAGTGTTCTTAATGATGGTGGCAGCAAGTGATGGTGGGCTTGGAGGACAGGAAGTGCATGTTATTGAAAGGATAATAGCAAACTCAGGGAATACAAGAAAACTGCAATAAATTGGAGGTAAACACATAGTGAATACTGTACAAATCAGTGTCTTTAAGTGCATACTCTCAAGCCAAAGAGTACATAATAAAACTAATGAGATAGAGGCATATGAAACTGCTAACCATAGTGTCTGAATAATGATGGCTGGCCACTGAATAATTAGGTGAGATGCATAGTACTAAACATAGTAAGCATAGATGGGAATTGTATCAAGTTTTGTTCCAAATGGTGAAATAGGGACTAGAGGTTGTAGGTTACAATAGTGCTACATCAGAAAATGTTGGAAGTAAACACCAGAAGGATTTTTGACTGTAACACTAAAGGTAAGAACCACTGGCTTCAGCTTATGTGCTGCACTCTTCCAGTTCTCATGGGCTCTAACTTAGTAAATGATCCACATGTTGGAAGATAATTACCAGTGTCAGAAGTGTGTTGGAGGTAAACAAGATATTGATGACTAGAGTCCAAGTCTAGTGTCAAGGGCAAGATGAGACTAGTCAACATAAGTCAACTAGAAGGCAAGTCAGAAGAAGGTCAGAAGGTCAGAAGTGAATCAGAGAGACTAGAGGTGATCTTAGTTGATATTTGGATTGGAGACTATGGTACAGAATAGAGCTACTTAAATACAAGTATTGCTAATTGTAATAATAAAAGTGGAAGTAACAATACTATGGATATGAGAAATAATAAAAGTCCTTGACACATAATAAAAGCAGCAGAGATGAGAGTGGAAGCGTAACTGAGCAAAAGCATACTTGGAAATGGTAATTGTATTGTGAGCATCAAATAATAAAAACAATAGTTTAGAGATTAGCAATGAATGGAAATGGGCAGAAAATGTCAGAAGCATAGCAGGAAATCATATCATAGAGTCAGAGAGTCTCAGAAGATGTCAGGAGAGATTGCAGATGTAACAAATTGAATCATTTGTACTAACTGATATTCCAACATGTGTTTGGTAATAGGTTGGGGGACCTAGACAAGCATCATCTCAGGTTCCAGAATCCAATTGGAGGGACACATATTGCCAATGGGCTGGAGGACAAACATCAGGCCATAATCCTGGCCCAAGATGTCTTTGATTTGCCAGGAGCCTTAGAAGCAAACATCACATGAATTGTAGGCAGTCTAGCCATACACTGGTGGGAAAAGCCTCTTATAGTGGAACTGTCAAAATAAATAACAATCACTTATGTTGAGCTAGTGAAGGCTGCTTGTGATGTATTAATTGAAGCCAAGCTTGACTGAAATGACCACAATGTGATTTATTTACTTCTCTTGTTCCTTTCTTCTTTTTTCCTAGTCTTCCTTCTGATGCTCAATATCCTCCAGCAACATGAGACAGGGAGTGGCACCCATACTTCTCCTACTTGCCTGACCTCCTTCCTTATCACTGTCCCAATTTGTGTACATCCAACATTCAAGCCCCTACTCTATCCTGCCTCAACCACAGCCATCCCCTGCATAACTTCACCTCATGCAGGAGAGGTGAATCATGCATCCAAGGAGCAATGATATATTTATCTTCCTTGTTGGCATGACTGTGATACGCTGTGCAGCTATCTACACCCAAAAATATGAATTTTTCGAAATTTAAATAAGAAATAATGCATTCAGATAA
>JASFDF010000149.1:0-42915 GCA_036937115.1 Nidularia sp. FH-822889
CCAGTCTCCAGCTCAATGCAAATAGCCAGGCTTGAATCTAGAAGGAAGCTAAATGCTTTTTCTGTCCTGCTGGTAACAATAAGTTTGGCCCATGGAGGAAGTTGAGACCACTTGGCAATAGTGTTAAGTAGAATGGGGCTTTGAGGAGAATACACATCCTCTGAGCCACATTCATCCAGAGCATCTACAATAATAACCAGTGGAAAGCAATTAAGCAGATCAGCATTTTTGATCAGTGGCTCCTTGATTAAGCACATAAAATGTAAGTCCATGTCATCAAGCCGAAAAGTTGACATGCCAGCAAATTCTGCAATGTCATTTTGGAGGCAGGGAAAGTTCTTTGCAAGATCAAAGGCCACAGTCCGCCAGAAAGCCGTAGGATCACCAAGATTTGCATCGCCTCTTTTGAAAAAGAACCAAGAACCAAGTTTTCGCATATGAGCTAGGTCCGAAACCAAACTGGAAGCAAGTGCAGATTTCCCAGCACCGGGGCTACCATTGATCCACATAATATTTGGGGTGGTGGAGTCTAGAGAGAAACATTCAGAAATGTAGAACTTGCAAAGGAGAGAAATGATACAGCATACTGAGATCATTTAACCAGTCATGAACCCGTGAAAAAACACCTCTGCGAGTCCCCTCCATGCACCGTGGTACTTTGTATGCTTCTCGAGCTGCAGGCTTCAACGCTGCAAGCTTCTCTTTTATCTCGCCTGGACTCTGGTTTATATTGATATTGACATTGTCGCGTGCCACATCTATGAATGACGGGTTATTGACGGTAAAATCCGATGCACTTGCAAAAGCTGGCATGGTCTGCCAGCGTCGGGGCGTATCGTGTCGAGTGAGGTGGTGGTTGGGGAGAGAGAGGTCACTGGCTTGATTCGGTCTTGATGCGATGTGGTTGTGCGTATTCATCACATCAGAAGCATATGCATGTCAAGCATAAGCATCAGGTAGCACATTGCCTGAGCAATTGCCGCCGGCTGGAACTGAATGGCAATCCTATTGCCAAGTTGCCTGGATTCTAAATCCTGTTACGTACACTGACGAGTAACATTGTAGGTGGAGTAAGTGATAACCGATATACGACTCTCGACAAGTTTTATACGAGTAAATGCGACGCATCGGCAAAACCTTAAGCAAACAAGAGGCTTGGAACGGGGGTACACAGTTTTGTGTCCAAGGTCATGATACGCCTGCGTGTGAAGTGCAATAGCCAACACCTGTACCAAAGATGACATCGTGAGATTTTAACTACCTCATCAAGGAAAATAGTGTGGTTGGCGACCGAATTCCAGGATAATGATTATCAAACGAATGAGTGACTTGTTTTGATGTCATTTGCAGATGGCTAACACGGAGGAAAGTATTTTACTAGTTAAATTTCGTTAGCGAATGCGGCAGTAGGAAACTGAAGAACTCGACTTACTGCTTGAGAGTCTATTGAGGAGTAAGTATTCAGTATGTGTAGAATCGATTCCGAGCCGCTGGGACTCGACACGAACAATCTAGCGATGAGGGATAGTTTTTGCCATAGTGATTGGTCAATGAGAACAGCGACGGCGACATGCTAGCAATGCAGACGAAGAACCAGCTTGCGCACGATGAGCTGCTATACGACTTTGGAGGAGCTGACGAAACCAGGATGTTTGATTCCCACTGAACAAGTCATAATATGAGGCAATGCACTGGTGGGCCTGTGGTAGTAAATGCGTGGCGACTGGGTTGACGCTAAGTAGAGTTCCGGGGTTTGGACTGGGGGCGCGAAAGACTAGAGTATGGAATTCGTCTTCGGGTCATTAAGACGAGACAGACTTGCTGCTGACTTTGCAGGTAGATCCCGAAAGGTGCTATAAGAATAAAGGAAGAGCTGGAATACGGATCAAGTCGTTGGCAGTTCACGCTGACGCGAGTGAGAATTCAATCCAGATGGGAGAGGAGAGTGTAGACAAACAGGCGTGGACGAAGAGACGATACAATATCTGACCTGTGAATTTCAGACGCAGAGTCGGCCTTTTTACGAGACCGACTGACAGTGCAGTGTTATGATTTCAAGTTGAGAACTGGAAGACGGGGTTCATGTTATCAGGCGCTGGAGTAGACGTGCAGGCGCTAGAACAGACGTGGATGGAGTAATTCCCCGACAGATGCGGGGAGAAGAAGGGAAGAGTTGGAATGCGTGTGGCGTAGAGGACAGTTTTACGTACGTTTCAGACGCGGTCTGGGAACCGAGGGAAGAGAATATCATTAATACTGTATGTTCAGAGTTATCAGCGGCTTGAGAGACAGGATACAGGATTTGTTTTAAGGATTATCCCATGCTGCGTCTGCCAATCTATGAGGGAACCCTTAGTAACAAGTGTGTGGGGAATTCCCTAGTGGATGCAGGGAAGTATGGGGTCAGTTACGTGTGACGTCAAGGGCAGTACACGTATGCTGTAGACACGATTGAGAAACGAGAAAGGGATTACACATCCAGAGTTCTCAGCGGCTTGGGGAACTGGGGCGCAGGGTTCGTTTCAATATTATCAGATGCTACGAGAGGATCTTGGGTAACAGGTGTTTGGGGTAATCCCCCGGTGAATGCTGGGAAGTTGGAATACCTGTGACATCTAGGAAGAGAGAAGAAAGTCACCAGTGCTTAATCGAGAGACGCAGGTTTCCCCAGAGGAGTGCATGGAGGAATGTCGGGGAGCCGATAGCGATGCAACAGCAGTGCTCAAGGTCACGATACCAGCAGACGTGGTCGGCGGCAGAGGTGGAATGAGTCAGATGCGCGGCGCCGACGCGATTCGTACCACTTTCATCACGTGATACCCCGGGCCGCTCCGAGACAGAAAAATTTCCCATATCTACGATGTCGCAGCGTGGTGGGTTGCACTAGTTGATTCTGGTTTGATTTCTTAGCAGGGGGCGATCCTCACACCCGGGAGCCTAGTCTCCATCCCGCCTCCCCTCCAGGTCTCCCTGGTCCCCCTCTACATATACACGCGCGATGCTGCCCAAAGTCGCGACGCACATCTTGCACTCGACCTCGCGCGCTGCGGCGACCATCCATCAGCAGACACATACTATCCGCAATGTCCTCCAGCTGCAGTCGTCGGGGCCCTCTGGATCGGGCTCTGGGCGTAGCGGCAATGGGCCCGGCACAGGGAGTGCGAAGCATAACGCCGGGAGCAGGTTCTATTCGGGGTACAATGTATGTTTTGGCTCTTGTCTACCCTCCAACTACAACTCATCATGGTCATGACAGGGCGCCGGACGCGCAGTGACGCAGGCGAACGCACTCACGTCCCACAACGACGGCCCCTTCGACGACAATGACACCGAGCTCGCCGTCATCGTGCGCCCGCGCCCGCGCGCAGCTCCAAAAGAGAAGCGCGCCAGCGGGCGCCTGCGCAGTTCCAGTTTGTCACTGAGCCCCGCGGACCGCACCGAGCGTGGGGAGAAACTCGGCGTGCTCAAGACTGTGCAGCTGCACGCGCGCTCGCGGCACGTGTTCACACGCGCAATTGAGGACGCGCCCCCGCTGGCAGAGGCAGACGCGCTCCCCGTACTAGACCGTGAACTGCAAGAGATAGAGTTAGAGGAACCCGCACGCCATGTGCTTGTACGACGAAATTCTACATCCTCCTCCGACGGGCTCGACGCGCACTCCCCCGCGTCGCCAATAGGCGCCGTTCGCCGCAACTCTACCGCCTCCATCCACTCGACCACCTCTGCCTCCGCCTCCACGCCCCCACCCCCGCCCGCTCCCGCTCGCAAGCGCAAGCGCAGCTCCTCCGCGCCTACTGACCCCGCCTCCCCGCAATCCCTCACGCCCCCCGACATCGGCGCCGTCCCACCTGCGCCCAACGCCGAACAGCACTTCCCCGGCGGCTCTCCGTACCACAACCTCCTCGCGCGCGCGCGTGCCACACGCGATTCCTCCGCCGTCGCCGAGGCGGTTCTGCACTTCCGACGTACATGCCCTGACCCGAGCGTGCGAGAGTTTAACCTGGCGCTGCTCGCGCTGCACGAGACGCGCGTGCCCGGGGAGCCGCTCACTTTGATGCTCGAGACATACAATGACATGCTCGCGCGGTCACTGGTGCCGAACCTAGGCACGTACATGTCCCTCCTCGAGGCGCTCACCGCGCGCGACTTTGAGCTGTTCCGCCTCGCCACCGTGCTCACGCGGCGCACGCAGCGCTCGGGGCTGCTCAAGACCCTCACGGGCGCGCAGGGGGAGGAACGCACCCTCGGCTCGGACAAGGCGCGGCTGGAGGCGATCAAGGAGGAGACGAACTTCCCCAGCGCGATGGCAGTGTTCGAGAACATTCTTGCGTGTGGGATGAACTTCCGCCTCCCCGTTGCAGCATACGCGACCCTCCTCCGCTCGTGCGCGGTGCACGGGGACATCACCAACGCGATCCATGTCTTCGCTGCGCTCGAGCGCCGCGCGGACATACGCCCCCCGGCCTTCGCGTACCGCAGCCTTCTGCAGGCGTACACCAACGGCGGGGACGCGGCGGGCGCAGAGCAGGTGTGGACTGAATACCGGCGTGCGGCGGCGGAGGGCCGCATCGAGTGGGAGGTCTCCCTGCGCGAGTGGGACACAGGCGTGTACGACGTGCAGACGCGTACGGACGTCCGCCGCCCCGCCGCCGCGGACCTACAGACGTACCGCATCATCTGGGCGCGCCGCACGCACCTGCAAGTGTGGAACCAGATGATCGAGACGTACTTCCGCTCCGGACAGCCCGAGGCGGCGGTGGCGCTGCTGGAGGAGATGCTTGCTGCCCCGCCGGATATGGTGCACCCCGCTGAGCACGGTGACGCGTTAGGCGCGGAGAAGGAGAAAGAGCTCGCGCAGAACCCGTTCTTGTACCCCCCTGCGCCAGCGTCGAGCACGTTCACGGCAACGATTGCGGGGTTCGTGGCGATGGGCGATTTGGACACGGCGTTGGTATGGTTTGAACGATTGCTGGCGCAAGATGCGCGCGGGGCGGACCCGTGGGCGAGCTTGCGCACCCCTGTGCGACCTGATACCGTCGCATGGCTCGTGATGCTCGATGCGCTGGCGCTTGCTGGCCGCGTGGACGATCTTAATAGGCTGTTCAAAGTCCTCCTCAAGGACGGGCCCGCCGACGATGTCGAGCTGCGTCCTGTGGACTGCGCTGTCGTCCTCTCTGCGAACTTGCAGGCCCTGGAGAAGAAGCTCGCCAGCCTAACGAATGCAGGCGAGGAGAAGCAGAAGAAGGAGAGGCGGGCAGCTGAGGAGGTGCTCGAGTGGCTCGCGCGCGACGTGCTCATGGGCACGAAAGCTGCTCTACATGGATCCATCAGGTGGCGCGCGATCCGGGATCTAGTGCGCGCGTACTTCGAGCGCGGGCTGTATGCAAAGGGCACTGACGCCCTCGCGCGTGTGCTCGCCGCTGACCGTGCCGCCGCGCCCCCCGATACCGCCACCTCTAGCACCGCCGTGGACTCCGTCAACCTCTCCGTGTCCATGGGTCAGCAGCGCCTCGTGCAGGTGCTCCTCGCCGACGCGTATCACACCGCTCGCGCGCAGGGGCCAGCACTCGACTACCTGACCGCCCGCGCCCTTGCCAGACTGGCGGAAGAGTACAATGTCCGCCCAGAGGGGCACCGCGCACCAGTGTTCCTGCATGCGTATGGTATGGCGAGGGAGAAGGCGCTGCCGTCTGACATGAGGACGGGCGACTGGAATGCCTTGCTGGACGCGGCGGTGTACCTGGATGTGATGGCTGCAAGCGAGGGCCCCGGGCCGGAGTGGATGGCGCCTTCGCCTGCGGGGACAGAGAACGCGTTCCCTGGCTTGAAGGTGCTGCTGGAGGACATGCACAAAGAAGGCGGGAACGGGGTATTTGGACAGGTGGACGGTGATTTGCTGGTGCGCGCGATCAAGGTGCTGGCAGGGCAGCTTGGGCAGGAGGAATTGAAGGCGCTTGCGGAGAGGATGGGCCCGGTGTTTAAGCAGGTGGTGGAGAGGCAGGCGGAAGCGGACTACGTGGCGCTGCAGGAGGCACTGAGGGCCGCGGAGCAGGAGGGCGAGGGTAAGGCCCAGATTGGGATGGAGGAGACACCGGAGCTGGAGAACCCCGTGGAGAAGTACAAGAACGTGGAGACGGACTGGGGTGTCACGCGCGCACTGGAGTCGCAACTCAACGTCATGACCGACCAGACACAGAATGCCGCGGTCGCGTTTATGCGGTTCCAGCAGGCGCTCGAGCGAGACAAGGCTCCCGCGCTTCCTATCCTCGCGCGCCTCATCGAGCAGCTCGGCCGCGTTAGCCGCCTTCCAGACGTCCGTGTCGTGTACCAGGTCGCACAGGCGCTGCTGATGCGCCCGGAGATGGAGGAGAACCGCGAGACGCAGGCGCAGATGTGGGTCCGCATCGAGGACGCTATGATCATTGCCTTTGCGCATGCTGGGGACCTTGATTCTGCGCATGTGCATCGGTGCCGCATCCTCGAACAGGGCCGCGCGCCCAGCGCCGACGCGTATGGGGTGCTCATTCTCTACGTCAAGGACACGACAGACGACACCTCCAATGCCCTTGCACTGTTCCAGGAGGCGCAGGCGAACGAGGTTGTGCCGAACTTGTATCTGTACAACAACATCATCTCGAAGCTCGCCAAGGCGCGTAAGGCGGACTATGCGCTCGAGCTGTTCCAGCAGATGCGCGCGCAGAAGTTGATGCCGAGCAGTATTACGTATGGCGCGGTTATTGGTGCGTGTGCACGAGTTGGGGACGTGGCGAGCGCGGAGTATCTGTTTGAGGAGATGACGAGGGCGAAGAACTTCAAGCCTCGCGTGCCCCCGTATAACACGATGATGCAGCTGTACACGACTACGAAGCCGAATCGGGAGAGGGCCGTGCACTATTATAACGAGCTGATCAAGGCCAAGGTCCACCCCTCGGCACATACCTACAAGGTGAGCTCCTTTCTCCTCTCTACTTACCCGTTGCTTATCTCTTGTTTCCAGCTGCTGTTAGACACCTATGGCTCGAATGACCCAGTTGACATCGAATCCATGGAGCGCGTCTTCGCAGAACTCCAGAAGAACTACCACATCCCCATCCAAGGCACCCACATCGCGTCCCTCATCAATGCGTATGGCTGTGTGCAGAAGGACTTCGAGAAGGCCATTGCCGTCTTCGACGCCGTCCCCACTTACCGCGGTTCCCCCACCCGCGACGCCCTCGTCTTCGAGGCAATGTTCAATGTCCTCGTCGCGCACCGCCGCTCGGACCTCATCGTCCACTATGTCAGGGTCATGAGCGAGTCCGGTGTGCATATGACTGCATACATTGCGAATCTCATGATCAAGCTGTATGCGGTTGTTGGGAACCTGGAACAGGCGAGGACGGTCTTTGAATCAATGCGCGATCCCCCGATGGGCGTGGCGGCGCCGAACAACCATGCGCCGCATGATCCGGCGTCGTCGCCTGCCGTCGACCTTATGGAGCCCGTCTATCGCGAGGTGAGTACTATACGCTAGTTTTCTTGTCAACTGCTAAGACTTTTGTGCAGCCTTCGACATGGGAGACCATGGTACGGTCTGAGCTCGGCTCCGGAAATCGTGGTGGAGCAGAAGCCCTCCTTGAGCGACTAAAGGCTAGGTGCGTGCAATTTTTATGGTAGTTATTCTATTCTAACGTTTTTTGTAGAGGATACCCAGAGGCAGTATATAACCGAATCAGCGGGATCTTGGTTGACCATTCCATGGTTCTCTCATAATTCTTCTGTCCCAGCTGCGATACCTACTTGTTACCATTATTTATTCTCAAGTTGAACGAACCTCGACACGCAGTCACTGCAAGCATAAAGCATCAATCCATCTTGTGTATTATATCTTTCATCGCATCCTGTATACTAAAAAACGACTCTAATTCACGCTAGCTAGCAGATGATTATCTTAAAAGTAGATTATTGCCATTGGCAGCCACCACTCATCCATCGTGTTCCTTGTTACTTATCATTAAATGTCTTACTGTATGTAGATGATACCTGTTCGGATACTTTTCCTTCCTATCATTTGATCACCCAAGACCGGTCTTGCATGCCGGTAAATAATCTCTTGAATAAAACGATTCTAAACCGTCCATGGTGTCCTACTCCCAGACACAGATCTGCTCAAACCTCAACCAATCTCCATTTTTCTGCCATGACCTGGGTCCATTCATATGTTATCTCATCGCCGTCTCCATCTCCTTGAGCACCTTCAGCGAAGCCGAATGCGAATGCGGCCTCCCCTTCCACCGGGCGTAAGAGCTGGCGGATCGTGAATAGCTTCCCAATAGAGCCGTCCTGCACCTGGAGGACGCGAGCAACCATCAATAGGACCTCAGGTGTGAATGTCTGAGGGTTCAAGGCAAGCGCCTGACAATAGAGGGTGAGTAGGTATTCTAAGGGAAAAAAATGAGCATACTTTCCAGCCAACCAGGCCACCAGCCGACAACTGCTCCGGATGCTGCAACTCCTTGAACTGTTCCCACATCTTTTCTGCTCGGTTCCAGTCGAACTTCACTGTGGTCGCACTCTCATCCGCCACCTCCTCCGGCTCCCCATACGGTAGCTGATCCACTCCATTGGCCTGCTCAGCATAAGACACATCGGGGTCGATTGCAGCCTGGCTCTCGTCGTACCAGCTATTACCTCCCCAATCCCCCGCCTGGTACCGCTCCGCCTCTTTCCGCTTGCTCTTCTTCTTCCCCTTCTTCTCCCACATCCCTGCCTCCACGTCCACGCTGGTCACGAATATGTTCGCGGGCAGTTCCCCGCGCTCCTGCAGCTCCGATGGGGGCACTAGACGGGGGCGAGTGCGTTCATGGCCATTCGTGTTCGCCTGGGGAGGAGGCGCGTCTTGTGTCTGCGCATGGTCCTGAGAAAACACAATTTTCTTGGGCACTGGAGCGGAAAGCGACTGCTTGAACCCCCGCCGCTTGTTCTTGTTACCCAGAGACGCCATGAGCACCGAGCCCGGGATTTGGCTATTGTTCGAGAATGCCGGCTGGGAAGGACCGGCAACAGAGGAGGCGGCATCGTCGTCGCCGTCGTCGTCGTCCACGTCCATTAGGGTACCAGGAGCTAGTTCTCCTCCATCGTCATTCGAACCAAAGGCGTTGTTGAGGGCGGAAGCGACATCGCCTGCAGGGCCGTTTTTGTCTCGTAAAGCTTTACGTGGCTTCTGACCCAATGGGAGGAGATTGGTCTCAGAGCTGCCTTTGGGTGCAGTGGGCTTGGATGCTTCCTCTTTGTCCAACTTCTTTTTCAGGCGACGACGAAGGTTACGGTTATGGGTGGTTGGTTTTCCTAGGCCCGGAGGAACATGAGGTGTACTGGTTGAAATATGTAGATCAAGCAGTGATCGTTCGTGCAGAAACATAACACGTACGTTGAGGTTGGTTGTGAAGGTACGGTGGCTGGTGCACTTAGCCTCGGTTTCTTTGCGAGCTTCGAGGGTTGCGGAGTAGGGGGTGAAGACGAAGACGACGGGGAGGATGGCGAAGACGAACTAGATGATGACGAGGACGTGCTAGACGATGAAGAGGATGATGACGAAGAGGAGGAAGAGGATTCAGATGAGGACGACTCGTCTGAATACTCTGAAGGTGCGCTGGATACTCGGTGCTTCGAAGAAAGAGGTGTTCTCGGTTTCGTTACAAACTGGCCAGGCTTTTTCAACACAGTAGATGAACGCTTGCGCTTTCTGGACTGTAAAGGCTCTGTGCACACTGTATCAGACTATAATTTTTATGGTGAGACAAATAAGGCTGACCTGCTGCTGGTGCCTCTGACGCTACGCCTCTCGATGAAACCCTCGACAGCTGAGCACCATCCACCAACTTAACGCAGATAAGGTCACCATCTCTAACTGCACTGAACGGAGTGTCATCTAAGAACTCAAAATCGTCCAGCAGAAGCACAACGTCGCGCCCGGCAATTCCGGCATCTTTCAGCACTGAAATGCGGAGGCAGATGGCCTCTTTCAGGTCCGTTACTTTCAGTAGGGGTGTGGGTACATCTGGTATAAACCAGGCTTTCAGTTCTGGGAGAGGAGGAAAGGACTGAATCCGTAGACGCATGAATGGGAAAGTTGAAGGTGAGGACGAAGAAAGGATTGAAAGGTGCCCGTTAGTCACGCGCTTGTCACACACTTTTCCTTTGAACCTCGACATCGACGTGTGCCAGATTCCACCACAGCCCAAAGTCAAGACCTCTGCGAACCAAATTTTCACGTCTTCTGAAAGTCTTTCGCAAAACTTTCTATTCTAGCTCCGGTACCGTGACGGGTTTAGTTCCAGAATGAAAGCGTGGCTGTCGCGTCCTCATTAGCCGCTTTCCCACAAGTGGTTCCGTCTGCACTGGATAGAGACGATTTACTGGAGCTGTTACAAAACTTTAGATATTGTTGCTTATTCCGTGGGCTAAAGCGCACAACCCGGTCACCGACACCTCCACTTCGCCACCTGCGACGTGTTTTCAATCTCGTTAGCATCCAGCTATCCCCATTCAGTAGATGTAAGAGATTCGGATCGTCCTAGCCATCGATTGACCGCCTCAACTTTGCTGCTTCATATGTAACGCAGCCCTCTCGACGATTCAGCCTTTTTCTAGCCGTCACATGTCTTCAAAATCCGAATTAATCTGAATGACGACACCTAAACTCCCAAATTTTATGGAGGCAAGTATTGAAAAATATGCATCGTCATGCTTACAATAGGGATATCCGACATCCCTGTTTAAGCAAGAGATTTAAACCTTCTCAGTTAACCAAACCTTCCGCTGCTTTCGCCTTTTTCACCCGTCACCTTTATATGGAGTTCAATGTTTCGTCAGTGCTCTTCCTCATACTCCTTTTGGCAGTCGGTTGGTACCTCGGATATGCTTCAATTGGCCGGATTCCGCTGCCTCCTGGGCCCAAAGCCACCCACCCCTTGGGAATCTTTTCGACATGTCGTCAGTGTTGTTTATGATCGGTGGTGCAAGATCTACGGTAAGTTAGTTCGCCATACGCACTTGCATCAGTATCTAATTGATGGATAACAACCACATCAACGCTCTAGGCCAGCTAATTTTCATACCAGGATTACAGAAAAGGGTATTGGATATTTTCAAGAAGCGTTCGACGACATACTCGGGTCATATTAGAATGCCTATAGCCAACGAACTGTGAGCAACGTGGACTCATGCTCATATTCCAGCTTTCATTCGCAGGTCTCACTTGTTAGCATGGGTTGGGGCTAAAGCTTCGCATTCGCGCGCTACGAAACACGGTGGCGATGACATCGCCATACGTTCAATGCCCATTTTAATCCGTCAGTGTCAGCGAAGTATCGACCTGCCCACATAAAGGTTGTTAGTTACTCTTGAGAATTTTATGTACCACCTTCGTCAGTAAGTGTTGAATCTATCACAGTGCGCTTTTGTTTTCTCAACTCTTATTAGCACTTTCTCAGCGACCATAATGAGTACTGTGTATGACATTGACATAGCCGAGAGCCATGATCCATACATTGTAACTGCCGAGAACGCTATCGCCGGACTCGCAGCAACCGGAAAATACGAGGGCATTCCTCGCTGATCTTCTTCCTACCCCTAAATACGTCCTTAATTGGCTTCCTGGCGCTATTTTTCAACGTAAGGCAGCTTATTGGAAGGGTCAGACGTGGATCTTGTTGGGAGATAATTTCAAGGCGTAAAGGCGAACATGGTCTGTAGGCTCATGAGAAATCGGAGTATCCAGCAGCTGACCCCTTTCGTTAGAATAATGGGTCAGGAAGACCTTGCGCTACAGTCAATATTATATAATCCCTTGAAGACAGAATCGCAGAGGAAGGAACTATCGCAAAAGAATGCGCCGTGTAACCTTATGCAGGTAGGTATCGTTTCATTTGTTATTCAGTGTTGCGTTAAATTGTAACTTTATATCCCAGGAGCTGATACAGTACGTTTACGACAATTTCTCTGATCGAGATATTTTTGATAGCCAATAGGATAGCGTTGATGGTGTCTTCGGCTCAAACCTTTTTCCTCGCAACGGCCATGTACCCAGAAATCCAGAAGAAAGCTCAAGTAAAGCTGACGCAATTACCGATCAAGGCAGACTTCCTGGTTTTGAAGATCACCTGTCACTGCCTTACATCAATGCCATGCGAAAGAATTGATGAGATGGCAAGTTATTACACCTTTCGGTTCGTATTTGTATCCATCTTCGAGACTTTTGTTTATCTGAAACTCTGATTTCCGCGGCTGTTACCCGTACAAGCACGATCGACGACGTGTCTAGTGGCTACTTCATACCTGAGGGAGCGATAATCTTTGGAAATGCATGGTGAGTTTGACTCCAATGATCACCTGGAAATAGCCAGGTCGTACTCACCGTCTCGTGAACCCGAAAGCGGCTGCATGTGGATCGCGTACTGTTGGACCTAGAACGCCGTTTTTTAAGGAACCGCTCAGGCTTAAATTCCTGAGTCGAGATATACTTTAGGGTCATGGAGTACGGCCCTTCGGATGTGCAAAATATAATATCAGTCGAAAAACAACGATGAATACTAAATCATCGAACAGGATATACCCAGGACGATACTTCTCTGATAATTCTCTATACAGTGCCGTGGTCTCCGTACTTACGATCTACAATAACTTTCCCTCCAAAGATGAACATGGAAATGCAGTACCACTAAAGCCGGACATGATATCTGGACAGGTATCGTAAGGCATTAGCGTTTCGACGACCACTCTTTATGTTGCCTTTTTGCTAATTATCGAAAACAGATATCTTCAACCATTTCAAGTGATCAGCAAACCTCGCTCACCAGCTGCTGAGACGCTTATCAAGTATAGTTTGGATAACTAACAATAGAGTATATTATTCAGGCCATGTCCACTTCGCCACCGACGACACCATCATGCGTTTCTCGATTTTATTTTCATATCTCCAGCCAGCCGACATAAGGAATTTGGACCGTCCTATCCATCAGGTCCAGGATGGGCATGGCAAAAGTGCGGTGTCATGCGGTGCCATGACATACAATGCAGTGCCGTGATTCCATTGACTGCTGAAGTACTGACTGTCTGCATTCGATTGCTGCTTTATTCTGTTTGTTTTTTTTTTCCTTTTTCCAGCCGTCACATATCCTCCAAACGATATAAATAAAACCACAAAACTCCCAAGCTGATACTGAGGCTAGGAAGGAGAAGTGGCTGTCGTCATACTTATCGCAGGGATCTTCCACACTGACGTTCAAAGAAGAGATATAAAGCTTCTCTGCTATCCAACCCTTCTATTGTTTTCAATTCCACCCCATCATCTTGATATGGATTCCAACACCAGTGCCTTGTCTATTCTCTTCCTGGGCTTCATTTTAGCAGTCGCCTGGTATGTCAGATATTCTTCAGTTTGCCAGTTTCCTCTACCTCCTGGGCCGAAGCCGAAGCCTCTCCTTGGGAATCTTCTCGACATGCCTTCGGAGTTTCCTTGGCTTGTTTATGACCAGTGGCGCAAAACTTATGGTGAGATAATTCCCAGCGCAATATTATATCAATATTTAATAAATAGCAACAGGTGATATAATCCATATCAGTGTCCTAGGGCAGCCAGTAATCATCCTAGGGTCACAAACGAGGATGTCGGATATTTTCGAGAAGCGTTCGGCCATATATTCAGATCGAATTAGACTTCCTATGATCAACGAGCTGTAAGTGCCGTCAGCTGTTGCTTATAATCCAGTTTTCACTCTAGTGTCCATCTGTCAGCATGGGCTTTGACTTCAGTTTCGCATTTATGCGTTATGGAACATGGTGGCGCCGACACCGTCGCATGTTTAATTCTCATTTCAATCCGACAGCTGCAAATAAATATCGACCTGTCCACATAAAAGAGGCAAGAGCTCTCTTGGGAAGGTTGTTAGTAACGCCAGAGAATTTTATGCATCATATCCACCAGTAAGCTCCGGATTCATGTGTAATCTCATTTCTCAAATCATTTCTAGAACTTTGTCTGCGACCATAATGAGCGCTGTGTACGATATCGACATAACCAAAAGTCACGATCCATTTTTGGACATTAGTGAAAAAGCTCTTGCCCTTCTCGTAGAAGCAGGAAACACTGGTACATTCCTCGTTGATATTCTTCCCATTCTCAAATATGTTCCCAATTGGCTTCCTGGTGCTAAATTTAAACGGCAAGCAGCATATTGCAAGCGTCAGACTACAGACCCTGTCGAGCGACCCTTTCAAGCTATAAAGAAGAACATGGTGCGTTCATTCGTGAGAGATTGAATTACGTGTTGAAATCTTTGTGGTTTAGATTCGTGGGACGGGAAATCTATGTGCTATGGTAAATATGTTAGAGTCGCTTCCAGAAGACAGAAGCACAGAGGAAGAGCAAGATGTAAAGAATTGCGCCGCTGTGGCTTATATAGGTGAATATTTCTTTCTTCATTATCTAACCGTCTATCAAATTCTCAAGTTTATCTCAGCCGGAGCAGATACAGTATGTTTATGACAATTTCTCCAAATCGAGATATGTCTAATAGCTAACAAGACAATCCAGACGGTGTCTGCTGCTCACACCTTTATTCTCGCGATGGCGATGTATCCAGAGGTCCAGCAGAAAGCTCAAGCCGAAATTGATGCTGTCATTGGTCAAAATAGACTTCCTGACTTTGAAGACCGCCCGTCACTACCTTACATCAATGCTATTATGAAAGAGCTAATGAGATGGCAAGTTGTTACACCTCTTGGTTCGTATCACCATTCTTGGATTTTGTTCACATAAGAAACTCTGACTTGTGCAGGTATAGCTCATGCAAGCACGGCAGACGACGTATATGACGGCTATTTCATACCTAAAGGGGCGATAATTGTCGGAAACTCGTGGTGAGTTCGTGTGCAGTCACTTCTAATTTATTCTTTCCTTTACTAATAATTCATCTGATTTTATTTCTTACGCACAATAAAGGGCTATCCTGCACGATCCCAAAGTGTATCCCGACCCGGAGGAAGTTAAGCCCGTGCGATTCCTTAAACTTGGTGTCCTAGATCCAACGGTACATGACCCATACACAGCTGCTTTTGGATTTGGGAGACGGTAAGTGTGGTCATGGGCCGTTTTATAAAGTTCTGAACAGCAAGTTTATCAAATAGGATATGCCCAGGACGATACTTCGCGGATAATTCTCTATATAGCGCCGTCGTTTCCGTCCTTTCAGTCTTCAATATTCTTGCTCCTCTGGATGATCACAGAAATGTGATACAACTGAAGCCGGACATGACATCTGGGTTAGCATCGTAAGACATTAGCGACAGCTTTTATTGTCTGTATCTTATTCGCTATCGACAATAGGTATCCTCGACCATTTCAAGTCATCATCAAGCCTCGTTCGCCAGCTGCTGAGACACTTATCAAGGATAGTTTGTGATATTGATACATTGATCAGCTATGTTATATATTTTTATCAATTGACATTTAGCGATTTTATTTGAAAGCGATAGACCGCTATAGGTTGATAGTGGTAGGCCACTGTCACTGCAGCGGTAGGCCGAGTGGCCTACCGCCGCGCTATAGGGAATCTCGGGACCGTCAGAGAAAGGATTTTTGTGACGAGAAAGAGGAACATGCGCTACTTATGTTATTCCCGACAAACAAGTCACTTTGGCATGAGAAATCTTCTTGTCGACGCGTAAACGCAGATAATAAAAACATTAGTCTTGCATAGAATCTAAAGAGCCTGAGAATAACTAGAGATTGAGGGAGTTGTCTTCGTCGAAGCCAGCCAGCCAGTAAGAACACCCGTCTTATCTTGATAAAGAGCAACTAAAAGTTGAGTGAGCCGGAGCTGAACGTTGAAGCCTTCGACTCGTCCAAGTATCAAGCAGGCAGGATGGATCAAGAGCAGGATTATTATACCAAAGGATTAGTCATGATCATAAGAAAAAAATTGAGCGGAATAAAGATAACCATTCCGGAGCCAGAGGAGTCCAAAAATTGGATGATCGAGCACTTGTCAGCGGGATTGTTACGGTCCGGATTCCGATTACAGCGTTGTTCAAAGAGTTCAAACAAAGAACAAACGGAGACAGGTTTTTTCCTTCGGAAGGTACAAATAAGACTACTTACAATGGTTAGACCCGTCATGAGTATTCGCCAATAGATCCACTCTTGACAGTCTGTTTCTTGATTATCTTGATAAAAAGTAGCGAAGGCCCTAATGGATTATACCTTGTGGGAAGCACAAACTCGCATAAAAATATATATACTTACCAATGTTACCATCCAGAACAACTGATCCCGACACTAAAACAATGTCCCCCCGAAAAACCCTCTTCCTCCTAGGCGCGACCGGTTTCCTGGGCTCCCAATTCCTCGTATTACTCTCCCAGTCAGATATACCAAGGTTCCACATCAACGCCCTTGTCCGCGAACCGACAGCGGAGAAGGTAGCAAAACTCAGAGCCATATATGAGGATATCTCGGTTGTGGAAGGAACGCTGGATGACGATGCAGTGATACGAGAGCAGGCGGCGGAGGCGGATTGGGTGATTAACTGTGCGAGTTCGGATCATTTGGAGAGTGTTGTTTGTGAGAGATCCATTTCTATCACCTAGAAGTTACATAGATTGATGCTAGTGACCATGAAGCGACCCTCGCAGGCCTCACGAAAGCCTCCACCAACCGACCAGGAAATCCTCCATTATATATCCACGTCTCCGGCCTCGGCATCGCGAGTGACAATTCGCGCGGCGAGTTCGTTGAGCTCGACAAGGTGCCCACTTATACCGACGTCGGGCTCGATCTGGCGCAGTGCCCGGAGACAAATATGCATCTCGACTTGGACAAGTTGATCGTAGCGGCTGGGACAAGGAAAGAGGATCCGGTGCGCACAATTATCGTGTTCCCAGCGTGGATATATGGCATTGGAGAAGGTACAAAAGCGCTGGTGTTTTTTATGGAGATTATCCTTGTTGACAGTCAAATAGGGATTCAGAAGGTCAGCCTCCCGATCCGGATATTCCTGAACATGTTCCAGCACGCCGGGCACGCCGGGACGTGGGGGCCAGGGTACAGCAGGATGGGGAATATCCACATCAAGGATTGCGGTAATTCGGTCTTGACTGTGTTCAAGGCTGCGCTGGAGGGTAGAGCGGATGAGGGTGCTGAGGGGTTCTGTGAGTAGCACGTATGCCGACAGTGTGGGATGCTGAGTGATAGAGGTCAGATTTCGCATCGAGTGAGCAGCCTATGGTGTTCAATAACCAGATCACGGCAAAGATGGGCGAGGTAAGTGTCTTTCGCATTCCTCTTCTTCGTCAGCCCCTGAGCGTGCTCGTTACAGGTCATGTGCAGCAAGGGTCTTCTGCCACATTCGGAATCCAAAGCTCTCTCGCCTGAAGTGGTCGATCCTCTTGGCAATTGTAAGTCGTTCAATCCAACTGGACCGTAATTACTGAGCAGAAGATGCCAGATGGCTGGTCGCTTATGGGGAGCAATCTCATTGCTATTCCTCAGCGGCTGAAGCGCCTTGGATGGGAAGCGACTGAAAGCAAGAAGAAGACTATCCTAGAGTCCCTTCCGGAGGAGGTGGACGTTGCGCTTCAAGAGGTCGATGACAGGCAAAATGACGGAATGATAAAGGCATTAGGAAGTTATTAAAGACTCTTCTTGTCATTAATTCTAGAAATTATTAGCGAATACGCTTCCAATTGTCGTCTGAGCAGCCAGAGTGTTGAGATTCTACTAAATTGACGTCCATCCCTCTATTAGCGAACACGAGTGTGAACCGCCGAGTAGATGAACTGCTCACTTTCTTTGAAATGGAATACACACCCTCATGGCTCCAGCTCCAACTCTAACCCAAGCAAGCCTTTACCCAGCCTTGATACGTTATCCAGCATGCATAGGAGCCCGTCGCCGTCGATGAGAGCGATAGAGCGATAGAGTGATGGATAGGATAAAGGAAGAGTCGGGGCAACATGTGCTGATGCTCGATCATCAAAGTCATTCTTGTCCCGTTCCTGGCTATACACCCCATGCACACTATTCCTTAAGTACGACGCTGCTTATCCACCTTCACGCCCGATAGCCCCCAACTGCAATGTCCACGCATGCTTCTCCAATCCCGCCCCCGCCGCCCCAGCCCGCCAATGCGGACAACACGCACCTCGCGCACCTCAACCCTCTCCCCCCATCAGTGTACACCCTCCCCCAGACCGCTCAGCTCGAGGCGCTGTACACCATTATCAGAGACAAGGAGACGTCGAGAGGCGACTTCCTATTCTACTCGGACCGCATCATTCGGCTGCTCGTGGAGGAGGGCCTGAACCATCTCCCAGTGGTGAAGCGTACCGTTGAGACGCCTACGGTAAGCTGACTGTTCTATTGCGCGATCTCAAGTCTTCTGGGAATGCAGATACTGTCAACTGCATGTATGGGAGAAGGTAGAAAGCGATATGGATGGAAGCATAATACCCACTGCAGGCCTGGCGTCCGGCACGCGACCCCGACCCCGAGTACTCACCCATTATTACCTTCCTCCAGGGTGCGATCTACGACGGCGTAGGCTTCGAAGGCAAGATATGCGGTGTCTCCATTCTGCGCGCGGGCGAGGTGTGTATCCATTTCCCCCCACTTCTTGTCTCCTACTTCTGACACTCAATGTTAACAGGCCATGGAGGCGGGCCTGCGTGAAGTCTGCCGGAGTGTGCGTATCGGAAAGATCCTAATTCAACGAGTGCGTTCTACGGCTCTTATTCGTACCCCCAGCCCCTGACTGTGTGCCTAGGACGAGGAGACCGCCCTCCCCAAACTCTTCTATTCTAAGGTCGTTTGCACATCTCTGCGCCCTACGTGACAATTGATCCCCACGCAGTTCCCGCAAGACATCGCGTCGCGCTATGTGCTGCTCTTGGACCCTATGCTCGGTGCGCCATTCACCTCTCACCCCCTCACCAGCACAAGGAACGCTAACTTAAAACTGCAAATAGCTACCGGCGGCTCCGCGATGAAAGCAGTCGAGGTCCTCATGGAGCATGGCGTCCCCGAAGAGCGGATCATCTTCATCAACCTCGTGCGTCCTCCTCCCTGCCCTCCCCCCTCTCTCTCACCTATTGACCACCGAGTACGAGTAGATTGCCTCTCCAGAGGGTCTAAAGACCTTCTGCACCAAATTCCCCGCGCTCAAAGTGGTGTGTTGTTCTGCTTCCTCCTTCCTTCCTTCCTTTTGCATTGTGTGGAAGCTCATGTTCCTTTTTTTTGTAGATCACGGGCTGGATCGACCAAGGCCTGAACGAGAAAGCGTATATAATCCCCGGGTTGGGTGATTTTGGCGAGAGACGGTACATCCTGCCCTTTCCTTCCTTCTCCCCCCACCCATTACTCACCATTCCCCGTCATGGATAGGTACTGCTCATAGCTCCACCATCCGAACTCGAACGGGATTTAGGCAGGTGAGGATCATGGGAGCCAGGAGAAGTCCATTACCACGAAACGGCATCGCATCGTACATGATGTTGCTCAGTACTAAACCCTGGGCTGGCGGGGCACATTCCCTGCAAGCAGCCCCTTGGATGTATGTTTAAGGGATTATGATTAATGTTACATGTTCACTGCTGTCCACGTCCCTCGTACTCGTCCAATATCACTTAGAAGCCTCCGCAGCCTTCGTCTCCTCCATACGCACCCACAGCCCACCCTACTAAATATCAGCCACCGAAAACGCAACACAGCAAATATATACCAAACTCACCTTGACATACATCGTCAAATGAATCGCCGGCCACACCTTCTCCGTCCCCTTCGACCCCGGGGAGCCCGCCCAGCTCGCAGGAGGCACCGTCTCGGCCGGCTGTGCGTCCCGTGCCAGGGAGAAAGAGGAGAACTGCTGGAGGAGGCGGATGAGGAAGTAGGAGGATTCATGGTATGCGAACTGTTATGGGGTTAGTATGCGGGAGAAGGGACAAGGGGGGGAGGGGCGTACTTGCTGCCCAAGACAAATCCTCGGCCCCGCATTGAACGGACAGAAGATATACGGGTTGGGCGTGAGGTATTTGTGCAACCTCTCGTCGAGGAAGCGGTCGGGGTCGAACTTGAGAGCTGCGATCGGCGTGAGGGTCAGTGGTGAGTATTAAGTAAGGTGTTTTGGCGTACCGTCAGGCCCCCACAAATCCGTGCGCCGGTGCATGATAAACACACTGTACACGCACCGCACCCCGGGGGGGACGTAGAATTGCTTCGCGCCGGGTGTTTTCGTAGGCCAGACGGTGCCTTTTGTTGAGGTTCTGTTCATGCGCCCCGAGGGGAGTTAGATTTGCTCATTATTAGGGTAGGGATCTGCGCTTACCTATTATCGAATGGCCTAATATACATGTTGGTGTTAGTATGAAGGAAGAAAAGGAGCGAAAGGAGGACTACGCACACAGGAGGATACAGCCTCAACACCTCTTTCGTCATCACATAACATCAACATAATTCGAACAGGACACCAAAGGACAAGAAACACACCGTTAATAAATGCTCGCAAATACTTCATATCTCTCATATGCGCATACGTTGGCCTCCCAGTTGGCCCTACCTGTGCGAGAATCTCTTCGCGCAGTCTCCGTGTTACTTCAGGGTGCTCGGCCATCATGTACAGGGCGAAGGTAAGGGTGCATGCAGTCTGTGTTGGATCCCGAATAAGGGTTTTGGGGCAGGGGGCAGGGGGGAGGGCTTACGGTATCTCGTCCGGCGACGAGCATGTTTATGAGCTGGGAGAAGAGGGGGTGTTAGTGCCGTGTGTGGGGGGAGAGGGGAGAGGGGGGGCACTTCGTCTTTCAGGATGGTGGTGTCTGTTACATAGACTCGCGTTAGACATAGAACTTTAGAAGGCGGTACAAGAGATTGCTCGCCTTGTGTATGATTAACCAAATGATCCAACAGCGTCTCCGCCTCCTCCTCCTCGCCTCGCCTCTCTCCCTTCTCCCCCTCCCGCACCTTCTCCCTCTGCCTCCCAAGTGCAACCTCCAGCAGCGGCTCAACAAACCCATCCACGATCTTCCTCTCCGGCCGTACCACATCCCGCCAAAACTCCGTCAGTGGCCAGCTGGGCCCATAGCGGCTACGTAGGATGAGCAAGTCTTGCCCGGCCATGAAGGCTTTGACGAACACGTTCGACGGGTGGTTGAGGAAGGCCGGAGAGTTGGCGAGGGGGGAGGAAGAGGGATAGGGGAGCCCGGCGGAGAGGGAGCAGACGTCGTTCCCGAAGAGGAATTGGGTAGCGGAGTCAAGAGTGAAGCGCGAGACGAGGTCCTAAGGGGTGCGGGGAGGAAGGAGTGGGTGAGTGGTAATTAGGGAGGATGGGGATGGAGATTACCTGGAAGTCGATGGGGTACCCTTCGTTAAGCCTTTGCTTTGCTTGGCTGAGTGCGTCGGCAGCGTGGCTCTCGAAGGTGTCAAAGTCGCTGATGCGCTCTCGGGTGAAGAAGGGACGCGTCATTGTCCGGTGGAACCTGTTCGAAGATGGTAGGTGAGTTCGCAGGTGATTGAGATGATGGATTGAGCGCGACGCACTTCCACATGTCACCTGCAACCATTCGTATGAGGATAAAGTTGAATTATTAGTAGAATAAGGTCATTTACCATCTGAATTGAAAACGCCTGCTCCGAGTAGGGATTCCATTATGCTGAACGAGATAGGACCTAGGAACGAATTCAATATTTGAGCACTACCAGTCAGTGGGAGACATGATAACTACCTTTTTCGAAGCGGTCAAATTGGGTCGCGAGGATGGCCTGAGAGAACAGTAAGACTACATAACTGCAGTAGAAAGAAGGAAAATATCACCTTGACATGGTCTGGTTCGCAGGTAAAGATCTAGCGATAAAAGTTCAATTTCCGTAATCAAATAGCTCGATGTTACCACAATACCCTATGCTCTAGTGGAAGGGCCATTTGATAGGTATTCCCATATTTCTCTTGCCAGTTAAAGAACGCCTCCCCTGCAGTAAGACATTGTGAGAGCGCACTCGCATCTTTAAGCCTTGGCCCTGACCTATATACCCATGCTTGATACTCGCTATCGTGAGCGACACATTTGTGAACGCAGCCGGCCACTTTGACTCGACCTCAGGGATGATGCATGCGCCCAAGGCAGCCGCTTCCCTCCTGTCCCTGTACTCCACGTAGTAGCTCCCTGCGACGAACAAGATTGGCCGCGCGAAGATAGAGAGCGCAATTACCACCCAGGTTGGAACTGCAAGTTCCGTCCAGACCTGCAGAGCACGGAAGCCGCAGTAGACGATCGCAGAGGGAATAGCAAAGGCGGGGAGGATTTTCCGAAGCAGATATAAGGGTCCTGGGGGGATTTCCATTGCGGGGGCGTAGGTCGTAGCGATGGAAACCACTCAAAGGACGAACGGTGGGTATTTGAGGCGAGCAAGTGCAATGATCGGATATGCATTGGAGGTACGATCAGGGCACAAAGACGATGACATGCTGCCACTGCCAGAAACATGCAAAAACATGTGCCAGTGGCCACCGGCGGCAATCAGCGCGCCCAGCGTCCAGCGGTCATCAGACGGCCTTGAGTCGGGCAAGACGTTCTGCCAAGTCACCGCTAATTTGTTGACCGGAGGCAAAAGGCAACAGTCATACGGGTACTCAATAATAGTTGTAAAATAACTGGAATTCAACCGTCTGAAGGAAACTTTTATCAAGGCTCGCATGGCCTCTCGGCAATCGAGCGACTTGAATTTTATACCATGGAAACTCACCAGAGAAGTTGAATCCGGAACAGCCGGATTTCGCACTGGGTGAAAGCGTGAGTTACAGTAGATGTGAAAATAAGTTTTCCATTACCCCATCTGTCCTTCTTGGACGTCGAAGTATCTAAATGGCTTTTCTTCTTATCGCTTCCTCAAGTTTCGAATTTTCCAAATTCCTAGATACCTACATTCCTAGCAACTGGGCACATGTCCAAGGAAGTCATCCTGAGAATTACTCAAGATTTGAATTAATGAAACAGAAATAATTACACTCTGGTGCGACTATTCATAGATCTCAGTTCCATGCTGCCTTAATTAGATCGGCGGCACGTTCAGCAATAACATACACTGCGGCCTGCGTGTGTCCCGAAGGCACAAACGGCTTCGAGGTGGAATGTAAGCTAGGATTCCACCTAAGCGAAGTTATGACACGACTACTCACCATCACAGAAGCATCAACCACACGTAGACCAGTTGCGCCTTTCAAACGCAAATCAGGATCCACAACGCCCCAAGAGGACTCTCTGGCGGACATGCTGGCAGTGCCAACTGGATGAGCTCCAGCAAACGCGTTATCTCTAATATATTGTTCAAGAAGATCGTCGGTCGTCGCATTGGCAAAAGCACCAGCAGGACCAAGGACATAATCATTCCATGCCGCCGCAGATATAAATCTACGAGCACTCTTTACAGCTTCTTGCATAGCGAACAGATCGAATTCAGATTCAAGCAATCCAAGGTTGATTAATGGATTGTCAAACGGGTTGCTGGAATTCAATGTAAGAGATCCGCCTAAAATCAGGCCAGGAGATAGGCCACGGTTGAATTAATTAATAAAGAGTATGGAGACGTACGAGAGACCGGAGTAAGAGTTTGAGTGCCGATACCAACGAAGTTATTTCCAGGAACAGGAGGCATGACTCCAGCACCGTTCTGTTTATTACTCTAGTCAGACAGCGGTTGGATGGGTATGTTTCACGGTACAAACCGTGATCTCCAATTCGAAGTGCGGACTATTTGGACCAGCAGCTGGATCGTGGAACTTCTTGAAAATCGAGGAATTACTTGGGATCCGCGACGAAGCGATGAAGCTTCCGCCGTAATCAACCAGTCTCCCTGTCTTAGTTGTGTTCCACTGATCCAAAAGCTCTGCCAAGCGCGTAGAGTTCGAAAAGATGCTGTAGTTTAATCAAGTCAAATATGCTATCTGTTTGATAATTTGTGAGGAAAAACTCACTCATCATCTGTGTCCGTTGAGTTGACAAACCATGCGTTGGTTAACAGAGTATGGTCAGACAAATTCTTCCCTACACCGGGCAAATTAAGGACGGGCTTTATGCCAAGAGCGGATAGTTCTACAGCGTCTCCAACTCCAGAATGAAGCAGAATATGTGGGGTTCCGATAGTTCCTCCGGATAGAATAATTTCTTTAGACGTATTTATGATTTTCTTTGGATCTTTCGTTGTTTCAAATGCGTCAGATTGGCATGGAATTTCAATGAAATAGAAATACTAACCTCCCTCCTTCTGCGTTATCTCGACTTTATGGAAAGAAACACTCGAATTCGAGGCCGTCAGCACACGGGTGACTCGGGTTTCAACCAGAACATGCAGATTCGGGCGATTGAGAACACTTGATCCTAAGTAAGCCGTTGCAGAGCTACTTCGTACGCCCTTATTGATTGTGGACTGATGCCAAGCTGTCCAGGCATGTGCGATTAATGACGAATAACATACTCTACAGAAAGAGAATGAAAGCGTACCGAGACCAAGCGGTGTGCCATCATTCATGTCAAGATCGAACGGGAACTCATCCTTCAGATCTATTGAAGTTTGTAAGGTGCGATTGTTAATAGGCAACGGAAATCCAGGTAAGGTGACAGATATCAACCCGTTGTATCCGTGAACTTTCGGGTTAAATTGACCGGTTGTATTGTGGTTATCAGCAGGCGAGGTCCATTTCTCGTTCTGTCGGTAAGAATGGTTGAGTCAACCGATGACCAGAATGAACCGTAATCGATATGACCTTCCGGAAATAATACTGAAGGCTGTTCCAGGACCAACCAGGATCACCAGTCACTGCAGAAAATCTGTTATAGTCGGCAGACGAGCCACGGGTGTAAAACATGGCGTCTCAACATGAACAGTTAGTCTAGAAATTAGCGGAAGGTGTGCATAACGTACTGATCGAACTGGTCCCGCCTAGAAGACGACCCCGAGAGTACGCCATACTTCGGCCATTCAAGCCAGGTTGAGGGGTTGTAGTAAAATTCCAGTCGTATGGGCCGCCAAGTAGTTCAACGACAAGGAAGGGAACCATGGATTCGAGTATGCCTTCATTTCTGGTTCAGAAAAGGTATGCGAAATTGTGGTGTTTGTTCGAGAATTGCACATAAGACTCACGAAGGACCTGCTTCTACTACAAGGACGGTATAGCGTGGATCTTCTGTTAGCCTATTAGCAACAACATTGCCGGCAGTACCACCTACCACAAATAGAGATTATCAGCGCTCGCACTTTAGAATCCATGAACTTTCTTACCTCCAATGACTACAAAGTCATAATTTAGGGTAGGTAAGTCTTCGGTGCGTTTGAATACAGCACCGAAGCAGACAGACACGAAGAATAGGAGATATGAGAGTTGCCGAATCATCTGGGAGGGGATTCGCTTATTTGAAAGCACCGCATGTTCGTTCTTATACAGTGACTCGCCCAAAATATATAGATATGAAAATCTCCTGTGAGAATGGCGTTAGTTGGCCCCCAAAGCACGCGGTTCTGTGGCGAAAAGGGGGATATGCAACTTACCTACCTCCTTGCGGAACCGCGACATTCGACTATTCATGATTTCCCATGAGTTGTATAGATTCTTGAAACTTGCTATAGCTTAGTGAAAAGGCGAAATCAATAGACATTAAGAAGAGGGAAAAGTATTGTGAAAACTCACTTTAGGAGGCGGGTTGATATTATGGAATCAAACATTGCAGCCATGCGGTGCGCGGATTTGTGCGGAACTAGGCGGAAGCATTTGACGCCTTGCAGCTATCGAATCAAACACTATCAAACAATCATGTGAACGATGCGGTCCGAGTCACCAAATCCTATTGAAGCAAGATTAAATGGACTGCAAGTTGAAAAGGACCAAGGTCGGTATTGAATATTCGGCTTACAGACTATAGTAAGGATTCGTTTTTCAGAAAAATATATCTCTCTCCGTAAAGACACAAACATATGTACAATGCACAATTAATTAACCCAATTCCTAAACTTTGCAAGAGCCTCCACAACTTCCTCTTTCTTTTCATATAACAAGGCATGAGAACCACCCTCAACTAAATTCACCTCCATATTGGAATCTGGAGAGATTTCTTCAGCCATTGCTTTACCAGAGACCTGGGTTTCCTCTGTTCCGCTCAGCAGTAGCAAGGGGAGGCCCTTCTTTCCTTCCTCGAACTGTTTAGTGAGATCCTGCGCACGTGTGAGGACTAGCTTGAAAACTGCTGTTATCTGCAACGAAACGATTCCCATCCAAGCACATTTCAGTTCGAATGGAGCGTTCTCGGGATGGATGAACAATGAATCGACAAATTCAATCGAAGTTTGGACCTTCGTCGAAGTGCCTCGTTATATGTTTGGGTTACAAAAACTGACGGCCATCGGCCAATATTATGTGCATATCGAAGGTGGGTACTACGAGGATGCTCACAAGAGGCTACCAACGAATCTGTCAGATTCGGGTGAGTTGTCGAAACACAAGGGCCCTCTGCGTATTCTAGATTCCGGCGAGGAAGGAAATCGATAATTGAAGTAAACTGAAGGCGAATTGCTTATATTTGTATGGTTAGTTCTACTTTTTCTACATGTATGTGGGGAGATTGTGCCAGCACGTCGGGTGAGGCGATTGCTGGCGATTGCTCATATTTTTATCGCGGAAGAGTAAACTTGTGCAACATTGCGATCGGAAACTAACCTTTAGACAAGTGCCGTTGAGTTGTATCATAAGAGAAAAAGCAAGTACACAAGCACTAGTATAATATGCCCTATGGCTTGACGGTGAGGTCACCAGGTCCGAGAGCCTGGCCTGTAAGACTTAAGTATTTAGTTTCATACTCCGAGGCTCCGACAAGGGTCTTGCACTACAAGGCCAAATATGAAGAGATAATAGATAAGATAAGGGAACGCAAGCCCAGCCTGTCGATTGTTGCTGAATTGCCTCGATTTAGCCTCCTACGGGGAGACATAACCTTTGCCATTCAATTCATCATCACGTAAGTATATATATAAATTAAATTGCAATAAAATTAATGATTGAAATCCAATATTTTAGTCAATATAAGTGTTCTCTACGTTCCCAGGGACAACTCAGCAAGCCCCATTTCGCCAAAACCCCATAATTTCACAAACATAAGGACAACCGAGTTTCCAAGCCTGATGAAGTCCAACTGTGCACTCTTCAATATTCAGCATTACCAGAATATTGAGGTTGTACTGCCAAATTCTCCCCATACCATACTAGTAAGTTGAAAGCATTGGTGTGGGTGCTTGAACAAACTCGGTTTGATCTGCTGCTAGTCGATTTGCATGCTGGATAATACATTCCTCTAATAAAAATGCAAGTAGAATGCTAGAACAGATGGAATTATCTTACGAATGAAAACATGGCTATTGGGTGTCATGGCATTCCGTACTCCTTTCAGGAATTCGATACAATTTGTGTCAGGCTAATCATGCCTGTGAATAATAAACGTAAGCATAGAGACCCGGATGAAGAAATATCGTGCATAAGCCCTGCATTATATTCTTTGATTGAAACATAACGGATTAATACTTCCAATGATATTTCTGGAGGATTTCTGATAGCACGCACATAGTAAACAATGCAACCTTTGATAGGCGATTCAGAAACGAAATTAATTTAACCCAATCCTTTTCAATGGTTTCTGGACATTATTGAGGTGAGACTTCATTATTGGCTTGTTGAAAAATGTGCTGAAGAAGATTTTTCATACTTCGAATTTCGGCTCGCCATGCAGATGTAATTTTACACACTTTTTCTACAATTCATCCTAAACAATGACAATGTCATCCTTACCCGGTGGAATTGTACCAATCCAACGAATGGTAGTTCTCATGTGACCCTAAGATTGGTTTTTAATTGCCAATTTGATCTGTCGGGGCTGCTTGGGCTGATTACATATTGCATATATCGCTCCTTAAAAGGTGAAGCAAAAATTTCAACATTCTACTGTAGAAATCAGTCATATATTTCATTTCTCGCACATAAATATACTAAATTCATGGCCAGGCAATGGAATACGAGAGTGATTAGTTCACATTCAGGTCGAGGCATCTGCGATTGCCGAAATTCACATGACTTATTACTGGCAACGCTGAAAAATAAGCACCGGGTCTCCAGGTATAATAGTCTAAAACATATTTGCCTATAGCCGCACACTCGCGATTCACAAAGGGACCAACTGGCGCCCAACCTCTACCTTTCGTCAGCTTCCTCAGCCTGGTCTCGATGCAATTTGACTGTGCTGTAATGCAGGCGGTTCAAAATCCTATTGCAACGACAGCCTTCCAGGTGTAAGCAATCCTATGAACAAGACACGTTGATCATTGCTTTCGCTTTTAAGAAGGTTGGCAAGTATTTTCAGCTTGCGGCATTTGCAGTGCTAATTTTTGATCACTGTATGTTATATAGCTAGTAACCTCTCTGTGCATTGCTCATCGATGCATCACGCACTGTACAGTGTTAATGTTTCATGAAGAGGTAATTGTAATTAACACTATTACCATCCGACTGACTTTTGTAGGTTGAACAGGTGTGGAAGAAGTTCTCAGGTGCCTCCATATTGTTTGAGGGCATCACGAAAATTTAATGTGCAAGATATTTCCAGAGAGAGTTGAAACTCAGCTAAAAGTGTGATATTACTGATAAGGCCTTGTTATCTTATATAAGGTATTGAAAGTTGCTACCTATAATCTCAATATAGCCTTTATTTCAAGACTTTGATATAGCATTACCTTAGTTTAATCTGAATTGTAGCATCTTACTACTTTTTGTAAACATAACCCATTAGTATAATTCTTCACAATAATGAGATTTTACTGCAAGGCCATATTAATACTCCGAAGACTTATAACAAATGCCAAATAACAGCATGATTACCCACCCATGGGCTGACCAAAATTCAAAAGTCAGTTTGCATGCTTGCACTCCCCACTCAGGATATCGTGTGAGTCATGAGTAAATTAAGTCATTTGAGAGAACATTGAAATTTGAATGAATAATTAAGAAATCTAATGCTATCAATTGTTAAGTTAAATGAAAGTGAAAGTTTCAGTAATATACATAAAAAAGTGTGCATAAGCCTACTAATACCTGCTACCATTGAAAAAAGGCATATTTTTCCAGTGTGGAAGGGGAATTTGATAAGGCATTATAATACTTTACAGCCATTGCAAAACTGATTACAATTGTCATAAAATCAAAATCTTTGACCTCTGAACTTTTTATAAATACTTACTCTCCTTCCAAATGTCACAAACACTACTGTGTCAGATATTATATTAAATATTGATGTGTAATAAATGTACTTATGATACCAATTATTTTTAAGCTAAAGGTATATCTGTCTATATAAACTTAGACCCATTTTTCCGTGTTTTCCTGATGACTTTCTGTCAAATCGATTTATTACGGCTCTTCAACTTATCGTCATCGTTGATGGCGAGAATTTTGCTTTGAGTTTTAGCTTGCGAATTTCATTTTTAAAATTACCTTCCCTAGCTTCCCACAATTCGACATGGACTCATAAGGTAAAGTTTACTTATGCTTCTCCTTATTTGCAAGTGGGTAGGTTGTTGATGCCTTTCCTTTAGGCATAAGTTTACACTTTTGCCAACTATTTTATTGATTTTATTCACGTCATAGTATCTAGGTGCAAAGGATTCGTTGTCTTTGAAGACGCTGTAACAGTCGGTCTGATTTCCGGTGGGTTTCTTCACCACCTTTATTAATTTTAATACAAATTAATCCATCTAGTAAAGTATGTTCATGTATATTTATCATCAGCTTTCGGGAATACTATCTCACTTTTCTTTTCTCTCAGTAATCGTGATTCTCCAGGCCTACGCACTTTACGGAAGGAGCAATTACGTTCTCGCGTTCCTTATGACACTTTGGTGTGCCCAGATAGCTCTATCGTCTCATGGGTTCAGCAAAGGATTTCGTGAATAATTAGCAAGAAGTTGATATATCGCACTAATCCTCATTTCCTGAAGTTGTCCCACTGTAGAGAGGTTTTTTTGGTACGTCATTTTAACCGTAGTATATATAAGTCTTAAAATTTAATGAATGTGCAGGGTGCATACTTACAGGATCAAGTCATACGCTTTGTGAGTTATCTACTAAAAGAAGCATAAGACTTTACTCTGATCCGACCACGAATCAGCTTCAATCCAGATCACGCCTTTGGTGACCGATTCTTATATATTTCTACTCATGCTCTGGAGGATGTGGTCATATATCAGGCATTCAAGCTCAGGCTCAAGAATAACTCCGTAAGATTATGTTTTATACTGAAAAAAAAACACACACAATGATACTTTCCATAGAACCATACACATTCTCTTGAGAGATAGCTTTCTATACTTTCTCGTCATCCTCGCCAAATTTACTTAACACGCTTCTCCGTGAGTCGCTTGTTTCAGACACGGTATTTATAATAATCTGTTGTCTCCGTCATGAAGCTCGCAGAGGAAGGTTTTAAAGCTATTGGCGCTTCCTTCAGCCTAATTATCACAGCGACCGTGATTTTTTGACTCGTCCTGAATTTGCGCTCAGTCTCTAATTTTTCTAATGAAGATACTCACGACTCACTAATGTCTAGCCCACGCTTTGTCTCGCGCAGACCGTCGATGATCAAGGAATGGAGATGGATGAGTTCATACACGTAACACGATGAAGGGAAAATTCGCCTCTAGGTCAGAGTCGTCGTCTTATACCAGAAATTCGGAGCTAGTGAAGGATCATAGCGGAGGGATTGATTCATTTACATCACAAAAACATGCTATTATATACATTTGCACTTGATAGATGCTATCAGATGTGATTTCTGAATGCAGCTGTAGAGCATCATTTATGAAACTCGCTTATTCAGATATAACTCGCCTAAACATTAAAAGCTGACAGATAGGGGGAATCGTACGGCTAAATTCTTGCTCAATAGTCGGCCAGCCTCGAGAAGGGAGCGATCAGCGTCAGTTAAGTTTTCCTGGAAAGGAATTTGATCCTCCAACGAGAAAGCTTGTGTATCTGGGAATGGTGATCCTATTACAGGACAAACAGTCTTGGGATTTGGCAGTGTCCCTTGTAAAAAGTATTCTTGGATATACTTCAGTGTGCAAATTGAAGGAGCTGAAATCGAGCAATGCTTTCATAACGTAGCAGTTAAAAGAAGCCCATGCGGAAATGAACAAATTGATACGCACTCCTGCTGAATCTTGAGTCAATACTACAGATCCGTTAAATCCACGGGACATCTTTTTTGCTCTGGCGTTATAGATTATATCAACGATAAGAATTATGAAAAAAAGAAATGATTAACTTACGCCCAAAGTGGAGTGACCGGATCTAAAATATAGATGCCATACAACGCATGCGAAGTGAATATCATACTCAGCTATACTGATTTTAAGAACTTACCCGCCGTATTGCCTACGAGCAAAATGGGATGGCTGGTATTAGCAATGAAAGGACCCCTTTTGCTCCAGAATTTGGTACAGCTTCCTCCCATCTCCAGCCGCAAGATCGGCCAGACCTTGAGCGAGAGGTAGGAAACTTCCATAAGGACTATATAACGCTGTGAAGACCGTCGACTTCAAACGACTATAATCCAGCAATCCATACGAAGTAGAAGTTCTGATTGGAAGTGGATGAGCACGAAGCGAGTCGTACAGGGAGGTTAAGTTGCGTGATATGTCTTCTGCAGATGGAGCGTAGAAGGGACAACGATCCGGACCGGCCTCCGCGCATCCGGTGAAGAAGCTTTGCAGCGTTTTATCAGTGTCCAATAAGTTATTAGACCAAAGTGCTGAGGGTTTTATTCAGATGTATTTGTAGATATAGACATGCGAGATACGTACTGGAATAATAATTTTCTGAATCCACAACGCCATCGATAATAAGACGCTCTATTTTTTCCTTAAGTACATCGAGAGAAATATAAGTAAGACGCAAGAGAAGTAAATGCATAACCTACCGGAAACATGGAAGCAAAGGAAGCCCCGAGTACTGAACCGTATCTAAATCATGGAGCAGGGAAGTCGATGAATGAAATGATACATTGCTTATTAAAGCGTGAAAGCTCACGAGAAACCCCAGTACTGAAGCTTATCTCTGCCGTGCGCTTGAACGATGCTCAACATGTCACGAGCAGTATGATCTGTATTAATATGCCTCAAATAGCCATTGTCAGTTTCTGCCGCTAATTGACCTTGTATCTGAGCCCTAGCCCAGGTACGCGCAATCCCTTCGTCAGAACTGTTGACGATACTGAATCGGTCCATCTCCCATAATGCACGTTCTGCGTGAGTGTTGAAAAAAGATGCACGCGGGGTAGAGCGGCCAATTCCTGAAAAGTAGAAAGAAGAGAGAAATGAACAGTAGAAAAATGAATTCATATTTAAGCTTACCTCGTGGATCGAACCCAACAACATCGAACTGGGGACCTATGACTACACCGAGCAATTCACCGGCTGAAACAACGAGATCCACTCCACTTCCTCCAGGACCTCCTGGATTAAATAACACTGGGCCTCGATAATCTGAAGAGTTTGTAGGTAGAGGTGATGGCCTGCGAGCAAGGGCAATAACTGCCTTTTCACCGTCAGGTTCCGAGTAGTTTAAGGGAACCTGAGCAATGGTCAGCGCGATGAATCTATGGCCGCTTTAACCCAAGCGATATTTCTCACAACTAGGCGAGCGCATTGACGCTCTACATAGCAGTCGTGCCATTCCAGCTCGCTCTTAGGTGAAATCTGAATGCAGACGAACTATGTGAGCTGGTACATAGAATCAGAGGGTTGATTAACAGCAGACCTTATCCCAGCGAAAAGGCACTCCGGTGGTTTCCGCAGCATCTTTCTCATGAATTATTGGCCGAGTAACCTTCAATTCTGTCGGGTCTCTGCTGTGTTGACTAGTGCTGATAGAGAAGATAGTCAGCATCACTGTGAAGGCGATGCCTAGTACGACCGCAGGCTTAGTGAGTACTGTGAAGGCCATGTTGGTCGATGTTGCAAGAAAGCTACTTTGAAGTGGTCGTTTCGTGAGAATAGGCTGTGGAACGAAGAATAGTTTACGGCTGCGATTTCCTGTGCGTTTGATAAAGGCCCAGGCAAACTTGCACACGTGATGATGAATTACACAAGGAGGGGATGATGGCAACAAAGATCACGTACTAATTTGAAAACTGATGTTCTAGGAATGCAATATCTATGCGATAACATGCAAAGTTGAATTTTTCTCAGCCACTAAGAGCGTTCACTTCTGCGTTTTAAAAAATTAAGTATGAATGGTTGATAGAATGCAAGTTTTTTTACTTGGCAAAATCAAGGGGAATTATCTATAGAATCAGTGGGCGATCCATATCAGCTGTTTATGATATATATCAGTTCTATTTGGTGACACTGTAATGGTATTCAAAGCTGCAAAGCATTCAAAGGTCCGATAGTGATATTCGGGCCCTTTATTAAAGGCAAAAGTACATTAGAGATATTCAAAAATTAAGTATTAAATATATTCTCCCCATCATAATGTAAATCATTCGTCCTCATAGAATACTCTGAAGAAGAGTTGAAGGGAGAGTCATAGCTTCAAAGAACAGGCGACCAGAAAGTTCTTCAAAGGTCATGGGCGCTCACAATTCTCGATCGAATGCTGTCCGCGCTCTTCGAAATACATGTTAGCTTACCGAAAGATTTGGTATTGGCGGATTTACCTGCACGCGAGTTGCAAATCTCAAAAGAGTTTCAACGAACTCGGATTGGTTGTCGTAAAAGACACCATGGCTCCCACACTTGATCGTATGAACTTCGAGATCCTTGAAATACGGCTTCATTGCGTTCACCACAACCGCACCCTGTACTTGTTTGTCCGCCGATCCGTTGATAATCAGGAGGGGAAGGCCGTTAGCTCCTGCTTCAAGAAGCTTTTCTGGATCTTGCGAACGAGAAAGCACTAGTTGGCACATCTGTGGAGATTGAAGAAAAGTGGATTCCAGCCATGACCACTTGATATCAGCGGCGAGGCGATCGGGGTCGTTGAAGATCGAATTAATGAATTGGATCCTAGTGGATGCTGATAAATCGGAGTCGTCTGTCGCAAAGAGACCAGGTAAGAGTCCTAGGATAAAAGGCGTTCCAACCTCGTTCATAATAGGGCCAATATAAGGCAATGCATTAACGTAGACAATACTGGAGACAGAGCCAGGTTTCAAATGTGCGCAGAGGTCCGAAATAACTGCTGCTGCAAAAGGATGCGATATAAGGGCGCTAGAAGATGAGATAAAAGTTTACAACTCACCTCCAAGACTCCTATGAGGATAAATGGTGTAACTATATTAGTAAAAGCTCGTCATACGGTGTACTCAATAATGCTTTGCATACCATCCGACTACAATGGGCTGGGATCGTACACCAAATCCTTGGAGAACGGCTGTGAAATCATCTGCATATAGTGATGATGCATGACCCTCTGGTGTATTTGGCATTCCGCTTCGCCCATGGCCACGCATATCGTAAGATACCTAATGATGGAACACGTCAGCCTTGCGTCAGCCAATTGTCAAATGAAGGTCTTTTTGGAGGCCGCACCAGATAGAATTTATCTGACAGCCGCTCGTCATTGAATAGAATGTCAAAAACTTGACCGCTCAAGGCAAGACCATGAATGAAAACCAGAGCAACCTTCCTGGAGTCTCCGATTGCCCTCCCATAGATTTTGGTACCGTCGCTTGAATAGAGATGTTTCGTGACTATTTTCAGCTGCATGCTGAATGTGATGTACGATAAGTAACATGAAGAGGAACACCTTTGCTTTATAGCCCACCTGAAACAGCGGCTATGTTGCCAATATCACATAGCAGGAACTTCCAATTTCGTGATTCCCTTTATCATTACATGGGAACCAAGTATTCCCCGTAGATAGGCACTAACCGATTGCCATGAAAGAAAGCCAGCTGCATAGCTCCTTTCTTCTTACTGTTCTCGGAATAGAAGTTGTGGAAGTTAGGAGTGGTAATGCGACCGGTAGATTGATAGAAAGTTCAAATGAATCGTGAGTAAGATTGTTTTAGCAACGCAAATGAGAACGAACGGTTATATCGGCATGATGCTCATCAGGTACTCAATGTGGCGTTGTAAGGTCAACTATGAGCGTTAAGCCAAGGCTGTTGAAGGGCATCGTGGCGTCCATAAAAGCTGCTAAAGGCTGAATATTTGAATACCCGGGGCAGTTGGCCGGGACCTAGGATGACAGCAGGAAAAATCAACCCCAGCGGCCTCTGTCACGCAATCACGCAGCTGTCACGCGAAGCCACGCCACACGACGTCACGCATCGCGAAAAGGTCGAGAGAGATGGCCGCGACGATCCACGCCAAACTTGTTACGCGACGCGCCACCCGCCGCCGACATCAGTCTCAAAGTCCACCGGCGGTTCAACTTGTTACCTGCTACTAGGGTCTATCCTGGGTCTTCCGTCCATCATCGCTCGTTCCAGACAAATTGTGCAAAGGAACGTAACCTGGGACCAGTTTTTCAACCCCCTTTCCTCGGATTCTCCAAGTGCAGTTATCCATTCGCCAAATGCAATTCTGCTGACAGTTGGACCCTGCAGGTCGGAAATTGGAGTTTTCTCCAGAGCCGCCTCGGGTTTTCGATATCGTGCCTTTCGAGGTTCCCTTTTCGCTCTGTTATGCGATCTCATCCTCGTAACTACATCTACTGGCGCTCCGCATGTGGCGACGAGCCGATTCTTCTGGTTGGAGGTGGCGTCTCTGTTCAACGCTTGATGTATATTCGCATTCTGTGCTAGCGGCGTTTTGAAACCCGAACTAAATTTTATAGCACGACAGCGTCACCCATGGAGGCCATTCTTAACTTCGAACGGTGTCACGACGCGTCTCGCCCCACCTTATGCACCGGCTAGAGCTCCCTCCCTGGGCGACGTTCCTAGCGCTTGCAGCGATCGATCATCATTGGGGTCGGATTGCCATCTCAGGGCTTCCACTTGTTGGTTATAAATAGCTGTATACTTGTATGATGTCCATCGCCCGAACTCTCATCTTCACCGAGCCATCCAGCGCTCCCGAAAGCGATTGCTTGGGTGGTTTTCATGTTTTGTTATAGGATCTTTGGGGCCTTAACTTCAAGCGCGGAGCCGCCGGGTTCTTCACATTGTTTCCTTCTAACTAAACGCCGTAACTGTCTATTTCATTTGACGTCCTGAACTTGCGCACTTAACTTTCAACCTGCGCACTTAGCGGTCAACGAGACGCCAGACACGGCGCATTTAGCTAATGTGTGTAGAATTTTTGAATTCATTCCTCGTTAAGAGGTTGCTCTTACGTATATTTTGACTTACCTTTGACAGCGAGATTTCATTTGGATTTCATATAATGGATTTGGCCAAGTTCATGGCAACTGTCGCTTATTCAGCAACTTCTCTAAGATGAGGGTTCAAATCGCGGATGTTCTCAAAAGGCTGCAGCTTTGTATCTTGCCGTCGGCACCCTGGCGTTAATTGCATAAAACCTTGGAGATGTTTCCCCACAATGCGTAGAACCTTTGGGCTTGCCCCGCAGTCTCTGAAGTCAGCCATTCATTTCTTTTGCGACAATCTCTGAGTAAACATGTCTACGGGTGCCCCTACCATACCCCAAGTCAGAGGTCAGTGGATAAGTTGCTTTTTCGAAATGACGAGGAAGTTGACCTTTTCTACGATGCAGTGGTGAATGTTGTGATGACTGCGGTATCAGTCGTGGTGACTTGCCTGAGGCTCATAGACCGCGCACGGACAGGTCGATTGTGGTGGGATGATGGATGGGCTGCCTTGACTATGGTCTTTATGTCAGTGTTTATGGCTTCTGTAGAAGTCCATCTACAAGATCCAGGTATTTTGGCTGTTCTGAGGTACAAGTATATCTTATTGAAGACTTTCTTCCATAGCGAAGCATTCAAGGGGCGTAAGAATCGCCGCGTATTACTTGTGAGTTGATCGTCGATTTCGTGTATAAGATCAGTAACCTGATAATGTGACTGAACAGAGCTGCTCAGTTCTTTTACGCCGTCGTATGGTGTGTCTTAATATCCTTTGTATTTTTTGCATGGCCAAACCTTTCTCACCGCGCATCTCTTCAGGTCGGCGAGAATTTCCATCCTCTTCACAGTCATACGCCTTTCAGTAGGCAGACTACGTCGAATAATGATCTACATCGCAGCCCTCTTCTTCCTCACTTGGGCCATTCTTTTTGCCCAAGTATGGTGGGTATGCGAAAGCAATACTCAATGGAAAAATGCACCGATCCCGCAATGCGATCTCGGTCTAAACGTCGCCGTAGCCCAAGTGATCAGTGAGTTTTCTGCTTGGCTCTTTCTTAAATCGCATCCCATACTCATTCATGCACGTCACATGAAGCCGACGTATTGTGTGACCTCATTCTGATCGTGGCGCCTTTCCACCTAGTGTGGCGAATAAGGCTGTCAAGGGCGCAGAAAATCAGGGTACTGTCTGTATTCTCAACGACGATAATCAGCACATGCGTAAGCATGTACCACGCATACGCTGTTTTACGAAAAGGGGGACTGTTCGAAGCACAAGCGGCAATTATACAGGTAAGCTCTTGCCCCTTCGAACGCTTCCAAGTTCAGTCATCTGACCCACGATTTGAAAATTTTCAAAGACATCTGTCAGCCTCATCGTGGCTAGTCTAAGCGTGATCATCGCTTTCTTCTTCCGCATCAGTACCGACTCGGACACGAGCGCGCCCCGGACGCGGAGTCAAGAAACGTCCCGATCGTACAGGTTCGGGAACTCGCCGCGTGTGCACGTCACGCACACGACGTTCATTGAGCGGGACGGCACACCTATAGGAGACTTTGACGAGGAAGCTGGGGTGGACATCATTAAGTTGCATAATGTCAATCTCCCCTCTCCCTCGGACGATGGTAGATCGGACAAGGTGAAAGAGTCTGAACCGCCGGGGCTGGAGTACGGTGCGCACATTGGAGAGCATGAGCTCAAGTTCAGCCCAAGCTTGTAGACATTCGCCTTTTCATGATTAGGCCACCAATGGACCATGTCACATAGTTTTCATCGCTTTGGTATATCGTTAAAAGTCTTCCAGTTGTTGTTAATGTTTCCCCGCTACATATATATGTTGTAATACAAGTACAGTACATTAGGCACCGGTAGTAGGCCATGTCGTCTGAAACAATTCAAACACGATTTTAGCCCAATTATATCTTCTCGATCACAATCCAAATGATTACGCACAATCCCAAAATATCAAGCCAAAGCTGGAACCCCAACCAGGAGCAGCAGCAGAATCCCTTATCCAGCCGCCTGCGTCCTCTCCAGCATCTTATTCACCGCCACCGCCCTCCCGTTCCCTGCCATATCCGCCCACCGCCCCTCCCTCATCCTCAACAAAAGTGCCGACAAAAACGCCGGCGTGACATACGACTCGTCCCCTCCCCCTCCCCCGTCCCCGCCCTCACCCTCCCTCCCATCCACAGGCGTCCCGCTCCCACTAAAGCTCCCTATCATGCTCCCCGCCCTCTTCGCCGGGCTCCCCCCACTACTCCCCATGGGGGACAGCGCCATATCCCTCGTCACCCTGGGCACCTCCGGCTGCGCGTCCTCCTTATACCGATCCCACAGTGCATACAGCGAGATGATCTCCTGCGCGATAGTGGCGATGAGGGGGAGGGAGACGTTCAGCTCTGCGAGGAAGGTGATCGGGTCTTGCGGTTTCTTCTGCAACTCCTGGGCGGTGGGGGCGGTGGCGTTGCTGGCTTGGCGGGAAGAGCGCCGGGGCTTGGGGTCAGCATGATCGGAGTGGGAGGGCGGGTCGAAGGAGGAGGAAGAGGAGGTGGCGGAGGAAGAGGAGGTGGCGGAGGAGGTGGAGGTGGAGGAGCATGGTGGAGGGTGCAGGATGAACGTGAGGTAGATGGCAGTGATAGCGATGAGGTGCGGGGGGTAAAGGAGGCAGAGCTCTGAACGGTAGGTGTCGTTGATGATGAACCTGGGTCGCCGTGTCAGATGGAGGGGTATGAATGAGCCAAAGGTTAGATCTACCAGGCGGTTTGCAGCGCAGCACTTGTCACCTCCAACTGCCCTTCTCCTGTTCCCCAATATCGAGGTCCGTCGTCCGCGTCAACACCGGCACCCAATTCACCAGCTTCGCCTTCCTCTGAGTCCTCCATTGGTGTGCTATTATTTGCTTCAACCTTGCATAGCGCCAACAGAGTGCGATATGGATGAAACACCGTCAAATCGCATTCGAGGTCGTCAACAAGGTAAAACTCCATCTCAGCGAGCTTCGAGTTGTCCGAAGGGAAGTTTTTGACGTTGTAATTTTCCTCTAGAATGAGCCGTCAGTCGACTTCTCCTTAAGCAGAGGGAAGTGGACGTACGACTGAAGATGGCCCGAGACTCAGTGACAATGTTCTTGATATGGATAGGGGATTCCTCTGCTTTCGCTGCGACATAGCAGCATGCTGCAATGACGATGAATGGGTCTGTTTCGCAGTAGGAGTTCTTGAGATAGAAGCGGCGGAAGAATACAGTCGCGGTGGCAATGACCCTTTGTCGTAGTTGAAGCTTCTTCCCGAGTTTTGTTATCACTGCGCCAAATGTCAGTGAGGATGCATTAGCAGGGGATTTGAGGAACACAGGAAGGTGTTCCTCCAGGAAGGAGAGACAAAAGCCTCACGAACACCTCATAGGGGCGTACGGCCGATTACTCTCGACAGAGAAGTAGCACATCCGGGTTTAAGTCTGACTGCAAGGACGTGGAGTGGCCACTGAGTTCTTTCCGAGTGAATCGAAGAGCAATCAGATGTCCTTCAAAGTGTGCAAGAAACAAGTGGCTTAGCAGCTCATTGCTGAATGCATCAATGGCAGATCGAGCTTCGTCTCTAGCCATCGACAGCATTCGACAACCATTCGACCGTACCCACCATTTGCGAAATATATGGCGAGAAAATCCAGATGCTCGGGGTCATCAACATACTGCAGATCTTCCGTTCTTGCATGCTTCAACGCGGTGCGATCCACGATCCAGCGCTTGCTATGAACAGGATCCAGGCATGAGTGGGAGATGCTTCAGGTGATATTCTCCTTTGACCTCACTAATGCGAGCTCGCCCAGAAATCAGTAGCCATTCTATTGTAGAACCCGGAGTGGCAAGGGAGTTAATCGGCGGTATGAGGATGGTGAGGGTGCGGGTTGGAAAGATAACTCCGAGGACGCCCGACGGAAGGGGGGTCCGTCATGGGTGACCGTGTGACCGTGACTCTCACGGGCGTAGAAGGACCCGCGTCCCGACCCGACGCTACTTTCATACCTGGACCACCACCATACCAAAACTTCACTATGTTCTCCCGTGCAGCAGTCCGCGCCCTGGCCCCTTCATCCCGTCTCTTCTCTTCCTCTGCTGCCCGCCTCACCAAGGTCGCAGTCCTCGGCGCCGGAGGAGGAATTGGCCAACCTCTCTCTCTGCTCCTCAAAAGTGACCCCCTCGTCACATCTTTGAGCCTCTACGATATCCGCGGCGCACCCGGTGTTGCTGCAGATGTCAGCCACGTTGACACCGCCAGCGAGGTGAGTTCGCAATCGTTTGCTATGTTCGTATCGCTAACTTCACTCGAATGACGTGTAGGTCACTGGCTACGCTGCTGACCAGCTCGACCAGGCCCTCGAGGGCGTCAAGGTTGTTGTCATTCCCGCTGGTGTTCCGAGAAAGGTTCGTACTCCCGTCTCATTTTGAGTACATGAAACTGACGAGCGCGTCTTCTGCAGCCTGGCGTGAGTATTTTTGCCGATTCTCCCCATTTTGCGGTCTGACATCACTCCTCCCCATAGATGACCCGTGATGACCTTTTCAACGTGAGTAATTTGCCTTTACACAATTCCCCAATCCCTGATATCCCCATCCAGACCAACGCCTCTATCGTCCGCGACCTCGCGGCCGCCGTCGCCCGCGTCGCCCCCTCTGCCCACATCCTCGTCATCTCCAACCCCGTCAACTCCACCGTTCCTATCGTCGCCGCCACCCTCGAAAAGGCCGGTGTCTTCGACCCCGCGCACCTCTTTGGTGTCACCACCCTCGATGTCGTGCGCGCCGCGCGCTTCCTCGCGGGCGTCGTTGAGGCCTCGCCGAAGGACACCCCCGTGACCGTCATTGGCGGGCACAGCGGCGCGACCATCGTGCCCCTCCTCTCCCAGTCATCCTACGGCAAGGCCGTCATCGGCGAGAAGTACGAGAAGATCGTGCACCGCATCCAGTACGGCGGGGACGAGGTCGTCAAGGCTAAGGATGGCGCTGGCAGCGCGACCCTCTCCATGGCGTACGCCGGTGCCAAGTTCACCAACTCCCTCCTCCGCGGCTTGAACGGCGAGAAAGGCGTCATCACTCCTACCTTCGTCAAGAGCCCCCTCTTCGCTGACCAGGGCATTGACTTCTTCTCCTCCAATGTTGAACTCGGCGTATGTATCCTTTAACTTCTCCATGTGTGGAATGATTCCTAACTTTTGTGTTTGCAGCTCAATGGTGTTGAGAAGATCCACCCCATCGGCCAAATCTCCGCTGAAGAGCAGAAGCTGCTCGATGCCTGCCTGCCCGAGCTCAAGAAGAACATCGAGAAGGGCAAGGCGTTTGTCGCTTAGATAGGCTTCCTGTAGACCTATTAGACCTTGGTATACACTTTTTGCTTTTGGACATACCAGAGACCTAGAAAATAGTGTCACGGTCGTGTCGGTGACGCTGTGACCACGCGTGAAGTTCAGAAGGTCTAGACAAACTTCCACAAACAGCTGAAATTCACCACGTGCGTGCAGTATCACGATTCGCGAGGCATTTATTGCCTTTGCTGAGCGCTGAGCATTAAAGCGGCTTCGCTCACGCGTTGAGCTCGTATGATAATTGCGATTGTGCACCGTATTAATGATAATGGCCCTAGTAAACATACGGAACCAGTCTATACGGCACCGCTGTTGCCCACCTCTCCCACTCCCCTCCAAATGTTTCACGGAGCATCTCATCCTCCCTTGTCAACCTCGGACTAATAACCCACAGACCAACCAGTACACCAAATACCCACAATATTACCCACACCCATACCGAATCTGGAATCACCCCAGAACATCTCACCGCCCACGACCCGTGATTCAAGTGTGCGAGCACCGCGCCGCAACCAGCCAGCGCGGCGCCGGTGTAGCTCGGGTGCCGTACGATGGAGTAGGGCCCGGAGGTGATGAGCTTGTGGTCGTCCCGAATGCTGAGCTCGAATGTGAAGAGCTTATCGAGGAGAGTGTAGCAGCTGCGGCGGAGGGTGGAGCCAAGGAGGTTTAGAAGCCAACCTAAGAGGAATATGGGGTTTATCTCCAGGGAGGAGGGCACTGCGCCGCTTGTAAGAGTGTGTCGAATGGTCTTGGTTATTTCTCCGGAGGGCGTCAGGCTCACTAAGATGGTGAGGACTTCTGCAAGGCCTACTATCCAGAAGCAAATCTGTGAAACATAAAAGCACGTTATTTGTGAAATGTGGGGTGCCTGAATTCGCTTACATACCTTCAAGAAGGATGCAATTGCAATATCTTGCCGATCCTTCCTAAACCCGATACGCTCATGCGATGATGGTGAGGGCTGGGGCGGAGTCAGCGTTGTATGCATTCCCCACGTTATCGACAATATCATGGGAATTTTCAATATCAACATCAGATCACTGGAAGGGTTGAGTGTTTGTTTATTATCTCTGGTATCAGTGAGGAAAGCCAAGAAAGCGATTCGTACCAACCTCTCGCCTGGTGTGGATGGTGCATTAGTCATGCTGTTGAAGGGGAAAATCTGTGTAAAAGATGTAG
>JASFDF010000150.1:0-45097 GCA_036937115.1 Nidularia sp. FH-822889
ATATGTGCGCTATATCGGAATGTCGTCGTGCTACGCGTGGCAATGTGAGTCTCAGACTCTCAGTACCTTTTTCCCTTTCGGAATCAAACACTGATCATTCCAAAAATAGTCCATGCGATGCAAAGTATGTTATTTGTGACTTATTATTCTAGCTCAACGAGCTAAGGCCCTGCCATAGACTACGCGATTACCAACAGGTTGACACCATTCATTTCGATGCAAAATCAGTATAGTCTCGTGTATCGTGAAGAAGAGCGAGAGATGTTCCCTACGCTGAAGGTGCATGGATTTCCCTTTTCTTTCGGATCATATCATGATTATACTTAGCATTTCGGTGTCGGATCCATTCCGTGGTCTCCGCTTGGAGGTGGTCTTCTCACACGCCCTTTCACTGAACAAACAAAGCGGAGTGAATCGGACCAGTGAGTTACACCAACACTCCCGTCTGTATCTACTGATGTTTTTCTGAACAGGTTCCTCAAAAGATACGGGAAAAGCCAAGTGACAGAGGAAATCGTGAACCGGTATGCTTCTATCCAGTGGTATTCACTGTCGTTGACTTATTCTCATTCATTTTTGAATTTAGTGTCGAACAGGTTGCAAAGCAGAAAGGCGTAAGCAAGGCACAAGTAGGACTTGCTTGGATAATGGGTCGCCCAGGTAAATGATTCAGGTTTATTTCATTTTCTACATCTGCTTATGGGGTGCTTCTCACACAAATAGGAGTTACCGCTCCCATTGTGGGCGCCACTTCGTTGGAAAACCTTCATGACTTACTTGGTGAGCTATGGACTTATGCAACAACCTTGATCACATATGTATTCATAATCTTCTAGGTGCTATAAATGTTCAACTTACTGATGCGGAAGTCAAGCTTCTGGAAGAGCCTTATCTGCCTCAGGCCGTATCTTGATGCTGTAGCCTGTTAGAAATCCAAGTTTCGAATTCAATTTCAAATTAGCATGTGTAATATACCTGAGTAGGATGTGCTTGGTTGTATTTTCAGCAATAAACTGATGATTGCATTCTAGGAAAGGTTACAGCATGCAGTGTATCATTGCATAGATACGGCTGGGTGGAGTTATAACGGATTAGAATGAATCTTCTGAACGACTACATACTTACTTTCGTGGTGTTTGTAGTATCTGTGTGGACTGATAAAAATATATAACGGAATGATCGCAAGAGAGCAATTTCGAAGGCAGCGGCAATATCACAAGGAAGGAACTTCAATGGTTTAACATTCAGGCTCAACCGCTCGATGACTATATAAATGATTTCGAAGTATATTATGCTCCTGAAATATGACTCTCGTACATTTTAAGATGTTAACTTATGAAGGTATCATACAGTGTCTTGTGTTGATGATTGGGCAAGATTTCCATGCCCTTGTATATATTTGAAGCGCCACCGTAAGAATCGAGTTCTAGAATATAATGGAAGCGTCAACTTACTGGTATTCTGATATCGTGTTCAATCTACTTGTCCCGTCTACTCTACCGCTTAAGGGTTATGGATTCCTCCTGGCTTGTTCCTATACAACGAAGGTAAGCGGGGGAAAAGGAATCGAATATTATCACAGACCATTGCCACCACGTAGCAATGAAAGGTATTGAGAACCCAGTACCTAGGTACGCGATGCATTTGAGCGCAAATGCTTTCTTGTTTGTTGAGTCGAAAGGTACTGAAGTATGCTGTTTTAATAATCAGTGATCATGAAGACCTTTGAGTGATAAAAGAGATACACACCGCTTGGCGTCTAATGGCTGTTCTTTGAATAGTGCGCTGAGCTACCACGGCAGGTCTAAGACCGCAGAAAGCAAGACGAGAGGCTAATATCGGTGACATGCTGAATCGAGGAGTTTGTGAGGGAATTGTGAGATGGTAACCTCTATATCCGCCACTAAATACTCTATGGAAAGGAGTGTCTGGCCCTGCAATGCGGAAGCTCGCTGAGCCTCGCTCACCATAAGAAACTAGGCCTAGTCAGATTTCAGGTCGAGAGTTGACGAGACCGAAGTTTTTGATGGCAGAAATGGGACCATAAAGACATCACTGGAATGATTTTACAAGGGATAGCAGCGTCGACTACTCGATATGGCACGAAAGTAAGAACTGGACGACATCCAGGCAATCTCTTTCAGAGTCTGGACACCAGTTGACGTTAAACTCAGAGGCGGGAAATGCCGTGAAGCTTGAAAGTTATGTGCATCAACTGAGCATCAGAACGACGGCCCGGTCACCGTCGGCGAGGAATGCCAGCTTCAATTGATCTGATGCCTGGCCTGTTCATTCTCCCAGCAGGGTTACCCTGAATCAGTTTCCGGGGTAGCTGAGTTATGTCATCCCGCCCTGCCGTCCATTTATAGTCTACTGGTGCTCACCGGCCATTGACTACCAGTTATGCAAGTACTACCATAACTCAGCATTCAGCACTGTTATTTAGTGCTCAGAGGCAAAATATTTGCAGCTAAAGATTGATTTTATCACAAACAATGAATGCACCACAATTTCTTATTAGCATGCAGCAATAATGTTTTATATTGACGTAATATTGAATTTGCATGTAGTGCACCGCGAATTTTCAGCGAGTAGGCACTCCGACAATGCCAGATTGATGACATTGAATTATGTTGTACATAAAGTTTAAGGATTGGCATAGTAGTCAGCATTGTAGATTGTACTCAGAACTCCAAGTTATTGAGGGGGCCTTTCACTATTTATGACGTTGCGCACTTATCACTCAGGGACACACATCCCGATCCCAGGCATCGATGGTGCCAAGACATGTATTATTGCACAGTCATCATAAGGTACACGCTTACTTTGGCGACTCCGAAAGTTGCACATATCATTCCAATGATGTTGCAATATTCATTAATGTCAACTATTTATAGATTATCTTAGGAGGAAGTACATAGCTGTGGGTCTTATCCTGAGCAGCAATTGGCATGGGTAAAGTAATTCTAAGGACTTATACTGTAGGGGGTTGAGGAATTAGGCACATCTCAAAGCATAGGAGAGGAGGGAGGTGGCGGGATTTGACAGGAATAGAAAGTCAGGATCTAAAGGCCCCAGGAGTATGTCCCTGAACAGGCTGTTAAACGAGACGATGCTACATCACACGCCAAATCGAAGCTGGCATTCCTCGCCGACGGTACCCGGTGTGCCTACCGCATACCAGAAGCTTTTCGTTCCCGTGCGGCATGCACCCCAGACAGGTACCTAAACTTATGTCTCGACGGCCAGTTCAGAGTTGGTGCTACTTTTGAGTACTGCCGAAGTAGTGCACCTGTGTCCACATATCCGATTTGTTTTAACCAGGACCTGCTAGGTATTATCATCGTTCCAAGCAAAAAATCAAAACAAGTGGATCAATTTATCTACATAGAGGTCCCGGGATATAATATACTATTAGGCTTACAAGAAGCGCAATAGTTTTTTTCAGAAGTCCTGGATATTAAGCTACAAAAATGGGTCTCCAGATCTCTAATATAGAAGATCACTAATTCACCTCCTCAGTCTTATGTACTTCTCTGAATCTTCCTCGAACATTTGCCTGACCTTCAACTAGTCTCCCTTCATCTCCAACATTAAGTCATACCGAAACATAGCTAGATGCTTCAAATCTTTCTCTCGGCAGATTTCATAATAGCTTGTCGACAAGAACGACTGAATCAGCGAAGGCGTCAGGTCTTTCGGCGAAAATATGACGTTGTGGCTCATCGTCAGACACTTCATATGCAGCACATATTACTTCAGTGTAAGGGAAGCCTTGTGGTACGCCTTGGTCTGCTTCCACATGAGCATATCCGGCGCGAGCTGCCGCCGGGCACACGGTTTGAGAGAAGGGTTGCTAAGGGGCGTTAGTGGTGACCATCGACTTGCGGAAGGTAAAGGCCAGAGTAAGGGTGGAGGTACGGGAGAAGAGGTAGATGCCAGAGGTGGCGCATGAATTGCATTCAACCGCGACGAGGCGGTAGAGTTAAGGGATCTCAGTGAAGTCGAAGATGAGCTACTCGAAGATGGAAAGGAGAGCTTGCGCGAGTATGTCGATTAGTTTCGGATTCGGGGATCGTCGACGGCTTCGAAGTAAACATAAGAAGATTTTAAATCACTAGGTCAAAACGAAAATTTGGAAGGGTGTGCGATTTGTTGTATACCGCCTATAGTGCCCTGCACCGGATATATTGCGAGTACCGCTACCTTTCCGTCCTGCAGAATTACATAGCTGCAACACCGCTGCCCATATAGCCACTATTGAGCGATGTAGTGGCTCTCCTCATCCCATTTCAGTGCATCTATAGAGGGTAGTTGTTTTCTAGGATGCAGACGGAAAATATTGCTGGATGCCCTGCCGAGCACCGATTTAAGCACCCACTCCATTCTGGTGTCTAATTCCAGACATCCTTTAAGTTCTTGCACAACGAAGATTTGGGTGCATCTAAACCAACTGTACGCAAAAATGTCCAGAACTCCCATTTATTGTGAAGCATGATGAGAGTCTTGAATGGTGAAGCAAGTACAGTCCTTTGCATATCAGGCTCGGCCTGCGCAGCCTCTGCGAGGTAGAATATCTCTTCGTGCATGGGGATCATAAAATCGATACAGTCATGCCCTATTCGCACGCCTGACACCTTCGATGAACCCGGCAGGATCCTCACGAGGAGTAGGGGCACGAAACGGGCGCTTCATGGACGTGAATAACTTGCACGCGTGGAACTGCACGCAATCTACATGGCCACATAAGTCGTCTTCTCTAAGTCCATCGGCTAGGTATACTCTTACCACTGATACATGGTGACTAGCAAATTTCAGCTGCCGTGTTAGATCGAGGAATCCGCCATTGCTGAGGATATTGAGAGGTCTTTGAGTACACCACTTTTGCCCGCGCATATGGGTATTAGGAAGCTATTATGGGGATTGCTGCGCACTGGCGGGGGGTAAGCTAGCTATTGAAAAGTGATCAAGGTAACTCGGGTGAGACTCGGAAGTGACCGTCGACATTTTTCATGGATCACGCATGTGTAATGCCATAACTCCCTAATGATGACAGAGCATTCGGCATTTACCAGATTGTGTGTATTTGTCTCTCTGGGCAGTTGTGGCGCTACTAAAAGATTATATTCTGAGGAGTGATGGCCATGAATGTCAATCCGAGTCTTGCGCGAGTCGCTTATGAACGTAGTAAGGACATCGTTTTCCTTGAAGACGAGGTTTTTACTTATCTCCAGTTGACAGATAAGGGTAATTAACCTTCATTCAATTAGTCAAACTCGAGTCTAACTACAATCCGACGAAGAAAGTTTACTGCGAAGGTGTGCTTTCTGGACCGAGAACCCCATGGCGTTGTGTGCAAAGCTTCAAAAACATCTATCCACGCCATTTTAATCCTGTATTATCTACTTCATTCAGAAACGGATTCCTCTCTCATGCTTTCCTCTCCAGCAGTAAGGATTCAGGGTAGTCAACTCTTTGTGAACTTCGAAGTTAGTTAATCGCCTTTCACCAATAGTTGCTTATGCATTACTAATTGCTTATAGTGATTCCGCGGGATAAAACAGATAACCGGAGAAATAAACTCTGCTCTAAGTCCTGTGTGAGTCAGGTGAGTATATTTTCACTGAAAATCTTCACGAACGCTGGTTCACATCTACTGCCGTTTCCAGTCATGCATTTGCGCATTAAGATAGATTGCTCAGGGCAAGATGAATGTGAACATGATCTAATGACGTTATTGACTGATAATTGCGCGCTTTGAGGATTATTAGCCGGCGTTCCGTTGTCTTCGCGTCATGGGCGACTCTTCATGCGGCTGTAGAGGGCTTCAAGTCAATGTGCTGTTTTTTATAGAGGCTTTCGCAGTTTTTTTTTCTTTCTGCAGGCAAGTTTAAAATGGGCTTTCAGATAGTATTCTCAGGACCGTCGCTGATGCGATATGGAAGCCTTGCATCACCGCAATCTTCCTGTTTATTCTTTACGTCCTTCTGTGTGAATCGTTACACTCACGTCTGGACGTAGGCGGAGATTAAGCGGGCAACAATATATACTATGCTTCTGTACTTCCTTCTAGATGTAGACTGAAGACGAAGTAACCTTATTTTTGTCAAACTCTTCACTACAGGTAAGTATAATATACAATCTTTACATACATCCTTACTTCTGCATTACAATTGAGTCGCACTTTCAGGCTTAACTATTTTCTTGGATATCAGTCACCCTGACGGTGTTAATGATGGAATATCTATCCAGGTTCGGAGGAATTGCAGGAATTCGACCCTCTACCACCTATCACTTTCGCGCCCCTCCCCAACGTGGTAAGAGACGAGAATAGGCAATCTCGAAGGTGAGGGGAAATGCCTGATTCGGGTAATGAGGTCATCAATCAAGCAGATGACAGTTATCAGAGCTCACGTGTACATAGGGGCTATGGGCGCGACCCTGAAATCCTGGCAAACGTGTCGCAGGCTCGTGCCATGCCGAAGCTTGCTTCAATTTGCCTCTCATGTTCTTCTATTCCATTCGATGGGCCTCCCGTATGGATATCTTTTGCCCTGACCCTTCCCGAACCCCTAGGGAAAGATATACCCTTCCCCTCCTCACGTTGGCCTCCACAAAAAAAAGTAACAAATCTCACGCCGCACCATACTATCACCCCGCTAATAGCATTGTCGAACAGTCAAAGTCAGTCCTGATGGCCTGCTAGCTGCCCTGCAACGATAGATGCGATAGCAAAGCAGAAGGACCCTCCTTCGTCTGTACCTTCCTCGACCAGCCAAACGCCATACCTCTTTCCCACGTGTTGACCAATAAGACCCTTCGTAAGTAGCCTCAAGTTAAGTTGCACGCACATTCCACGCCCCCTTCCCAAAAATCCTCTCCGCCCCCACGCAAATCTTGCCTACCTTCCCCCACCATGGCAGCTCCCAACTATTCCAAGTTAGACTCTCAACCTCTTCCCTCATCTTCCTTGGCCAAAGGTTATCACCCTATGTTCACTGCTCCGGAGGCCGATGTCATTCTCCGCTCGATAGAAGGAACGCTGTATCGAGTACCCTCGTACACCCTTCAGAGTACATCAGGCCTCTTTCATACTATGTTTTGTCTTCCGCAGCCACCTAAGTGCGGCTTTGATCTACACCCAAACCACGACAGTGGGAGAGCAACACCAGCGGAGGAAATAGACGTATATGAACGGGATCTCGCCCTCGAAAGACTTCTTCTCATGCTTTGCGGACTGCCGGTGCCAAAGTGGGAGACGTGGGACGATGTGGAACGCGTCCTCGAAGTTGCGGAGAAATGGGATACCCCAGGTCCTATTGCGAGTATGAGGTCCGCACTCTCATCACCACACTTCTTGCGGTCCGAACCATTGCGACTTTACGCCCTTGCAAAGCATTTCGGCTGGAAAGAGGAGGCCAAGCTAGCGTCGACCCACACTCTCACGCTTGATTTGCTTGACCCAATCCACACTCCAATATTGCAGCAAATGTCGTCGAAGGATCTTCTGCCTTTGCTGAACCTCCATAGGAAGCGTCGAGATCAATTCAGACAATTTCTCGATAGCCCAGAGAGATTCACAGCGGGAAATAGGTGCGTGTTTTCCGTGTGACGTTTTTTTCGCGATCTCTGATTGGATGTTTAGCTCGCCGTACCACTGTAGTAGATGTGGAGTTACCCAGTTGGACAACCATACATGGCGAGAGCTGAAGAACAGGATGTTCCTTGAAATGGACAGGAGACCTCTCGGGGATACGCTGGGTCTAGTGACTGGTCCAACCGCAGAATGGCCGGAGGCCTTGGCCTGTTGGGAAGCAAAATGCAGAAAAGAGGGCTGTGGCGGCTTGAACTACGATAGAGTGGCGACTCTACGACAGATTAGGAACTGCGTAGAGCTTCTACCAATGGCGATAGAGGATTGAGTGTCCCTGAGCTGGGGAACCGGGTTTCGTCGTGGTTGATGGGAGTTCGTTCGTTCGTTCCCTTTCTGTCGTATTTTGGTGATGTTGCATGCTCATCAATAAAAATTTCAACAGTTGGACATACGAGCATGTGTCTCTCGGCGTCGGCACTTATTTATACACTCCACTAGATATGAGCACTATGGCATCAAACTCCTTGCGATGGATGTCAATCTATCACTGCGAACCTAGCGCGCACACAGTCATACTCCGAAGCTCGCCGATAGTACTTGGTAATACATGCTCGCCCGCTCTATTAGAGCTGACTTTTTCACTTCACCACTGTTGGCGTGAATGAATAGCCGGGCCACCGTGGATGCATCTGACATCGAAGATGCTTCTATTCTATTATGTTCCATATGCTAAGAAAGTTTTCGTCCAAGTATTTCTCGTACCGCTTCGCAAGTATCGCCTTTATCTTCTGAAGTAGAAAATTCCCTAAGGATTCGTGGACCAGCTCAATCTTTGGCATTTACGAGCGTAGATAGCGAAGTTTTCCACTGAACAGAAGCAGCATTTCAGCGAGAGCTGGAATACAGGAACAAGGCAATGCTAGGCAGATACTGAATACCATTATCTTATCTTATCAATCCATTATTATACTGCTCACACGTGACGCCACTGACCGATCACTCAAATCTGCAACTCAAAAACAGATCGGCGCTCTGAAAAGCGCCTGACCTGTTGCAGGCAGTGCTAACCATCACATGCACACCGCACAGGTCATAAGATTCAGAGGGAAATTCGAAGAGTTCACTGCACTTCACTGCGCTACAACTCATGGAAGTTTTCCCGACCGAAGTATGGACACTGATAGCGACATTCGCATGCAGCGATAACAGTGCTGCCGGTCGCGCACTTTCTCTGACTTGTTGGACCCTTTACGACATTGTAAAGCCGCTCAAAACACAGTCCATATCTGTTATAGGTGCAAAACAGATAGTCAAATTCGCTGCTACTATCGAAAGGACCCCCGCGCCATTCAGAAGCGTTCGAAACCTCTTCATTGGGAGCATACACCCGCGACTCGATCCTTCCTATGGTTCAAACATTGAGCCTGGCTTAGCCGATGCTTTGAAGGCGCTAACCTTCTTATCCTCTGAGTCATGGAGCTCCTATGACTTACCGCATTCTTCCCAATCCATACTGAAGCTTGACGGAAAGGCCGTATCTGAAGGCTTTCGTCGTATTCTGGAACTCCTTGCGCCTACGCTCGTCAACCTTCATGCCCACTTCACATGGATAACTCGTACAAATATCCTTATACCAGTTGCATTGCCTGTTCTAGAAGAACTTACCCTCTATGGGCCTTTCCTAAACAAAATGGGACCGTCATTTCCTTCCCTCAGAAAGTTAAGACTGGGTCATTATTCTCCTTGCGACCCTCACGCTTTCATTCCATCGCTCGTCCTTGCTGTTCCATATCTCACCCATCTCGGCATTCCATTGGGGCCAGATACCCGAGCGAATTTATCTGAGTACCCCCATCGAATTACTAGGCTTAAGCGGTCCATCGATAGGAATTGGAGGCAAGAAATAGCTACAAGGCTAAAGTTGTTCCTCGAGGTTGATCCAGCCATCCAATATCCTCCAGGTCTATCCGCAATAGCTCTCCTGCGAGAAGCTAGTCATGCGGATCCGGGAGTGGAAATAATAGAGGCGAGAAAAACTTGGGTCGATATATATATAGCCGAGCGAGACTGGTTGGAACGTAATAAAGGCGAAGAAGGGAGGTGGAGCATCTCCAGTGATTGAAACTGCTGGAGAGAAGGACGGCGACAATATTTCACAGCCTTTAGTAAGTATCTGAATAACACTTTCCAGCACTACTGAAATATCCACTGATCTTTATTATTTTTTTCGACGTCACGCTTACTTCCAACGCGGAAACCTAGACGGACTTGGTGCTATGCAGAACAACAGATCGCAAATTCCATCAGCTTTGAAAAAGAAAAACAATTCGATGCTTAAGCATGTCTTTGCTGTGAAAATAATCTGCTTGAAAATGTGTATAAAACTGAATACGCAAGATCAGCAACACATATGTTTTCCTAAATATTTGTTTTGACAAATGTATAATTGTATGCTGATCAGCGCCCATATAATTAGTGTCCAAAGATGCAAAGCGAGCTCATATCTCTGATATCTGTATTAAGTAGTAGGTGAACGTTTCAGGTAGAAATAGACTTGTCCAAACTTCACGGCAAATAATAAATGTTGCCCTAAATATAAGATATTTTTTCTTCAAAAAATATGAGAGTAACTTGAGTTCTTTAGCGACGGGGATGAGGCAGCGATGAAAATAACATAAAATAAAATAAAATATCCACGGAACTCTGCAGAACGCGGGGTAAAAAGCGTTTGGGTCAGGGCGGCGAGTATCATTGTTAGACACAAAACTCGAAAATGATATCCTCTTATAGTCGTCAAGGATTGTCGAAATTGAAGTATCAAGACTTGAACCAATGACGGCGAAGGAAACATGGCCGACATCACCACTGGATCATACATAGCCTTCAGCGCACTTTGATGTTGATCAACTGATGGCCACTGTATGCCAGTGGACATTTTTGGGTGCATACCTCAGAGCGGACTTCTCAGTCAAAAGGTCACAATTCATGGCTAGAGAAGAAAAAGTAAGTACATCATCACGGTTGGAAAGAGATTTAACGTGCTACGTGCACTCCTGAGTAAGCCGTTGCGCTATACTTATAACTAGTCTTTGAATCTTCTGCAATGGTATCTGTCACTTTAGTAGAACAATAAAATCGTTAAATATACTGCTATCTTTTCGCCGCGGCGATGAAAGGAGCAGGAGCCAGGAGCAAACGTTGGAAAGCAAAGTTCAAGTCACTAGCAATACGACTTCGCACGGACCAGCTGCCATAATAGGTGTTCAGGTAAATTCGGGCGGCACTGCATTTTCGAATTCCAGCGGCGCCCATCGTTAATCTGTGCGCGCCTTTTGCCTGCAACTTTGGCAGCGATGTCGCTGAAACGCTGCACGCCATCCGCCGCATCCGCCTACCAATGGCTAGATGTGCCTCGGTCTAATCAATATCTTCCATCCCCGTGATCACCGATCTTCTCCTGGCTGCACCCAGTGCTGTGGTAAATTAGAATAATTCCTGAGCTGCGATGCACATCTTACGTGCCAACGCCACGCAACGGTATATATATAAACTCGAGAACGAGCATTAGTTCTCTTTATTACCCCTCCTTATTTTTTTCCCTTTCGTCTCTTAGACTTCCCTTTTCACAAAAAAAATGTACGCGTTCGCTCTTGGTCTAGTCTCGGCTACTCTCCCTGCTGCTTTCGCTGCGACATGGAATGTATCTGTGGGCGCCAACGGCCAATTTCGATACGATCCACAATTTATCAAGGCTGATTCTGGGGATATTGTTAACTTTATCTTGTACGTGACCACCACAGAGCTTTGAAGTGAATGTCGCTGATGATATTATAAAATAGCCATCCTAAAGCCCATACTGTGACTCAGTCATCGTTCGATGCCCCCTGCATTCCAATGGCGGATGGGTTTGATAGTGGATTGTGAGTTTAAACTTATCTATTTGTAAATTTCGAGCGGCAATATAAATTTCTTCGCCTCATTTAGCCAACCTGTTGCGTCTGAAACGGATGTACTGCCCGTGAAACAGTTCACTGTTCCACCAGGTTCAACTCCCCTTTGGTTCTATTGCGAACAAACTGGCCACTGTGGCAAAGGTGCGCGTACTCCTCGACTACGGTGGCACTAAGATCTGATATATTTATCCTAGGAATGGTGTTCGCGATTAATGCGCCCGAGGATCCCGATCCTCATTCATTCACCCAGTTTCAAAACCTTGCAATATCCATCAACGGTACCAACTCTACCAACAGCACGTCGACCTCTGCTGCTTCTTCCACAGGAGTCTATGTGACACCTCCTCCGTTCTCCTGGCAGACTGCCACGGCCACAGTCACCCAAGGATCAACTTGGACAATCACATACAGTAGCTATGCCGGCTCATCTCGTAAGTCGACTCAACTCGCGATATCTACAACGTTGACTCTCATGACAATCTGTCAGCTCCCACTGCCGCCCCTCAGCCTGTTGGTCATAGGATTATTGTCGGCGCTAATGGAACATTAGCTTATAATCCACCAAACATTACTGCCTCCATTGGCGATACCGTCACCTTCGAGTTTCATCCTAAGAACCACACCGTCACTCAGTCCAGCTTCTTCAACCCTTGTGTTCCTCTTCAGGAAAGCACACCGGGAAGTGTCGGCTTCAAGTCTGGATTGTAAGATGCACGTCCTATTTATAAACAAGGGGTCGCTGATTATCTTGTCTTATAGCAAGCCCGTCGCTACCAATGAAACTAATTTCCCCACTTTCCAGATCAAAATTAACGATGTCAGTACTTATCTAGACAAATCAATTCATGTGAGCTGATTTATTCTTTACAGACTGCTCCGATCTGGGGCTATTGTGGTCAAACCGGTCACTGTGGTGCCGGAATGGTATTCTCTATTAACGCAATCGAGTCTAGCCCCAACAATTTCTCAGCATTCCAGGACCTCGCGAAGCATGTAGGTGGGGCTACTGCCTCAGGAACTGGCAGCACAGCAACATCTACTTCTGGAGCCCCGAGCTCAACGGGTGGCGCGAAGAACGGAGCGGTAGCACGTCGTTCAAGCTACGGTATTATGGGTGGAATGGTGCTCGTGGGTGGCATTGTGATGATGACTCTCTAAATATCTTGGGAATTTGCTCAACATTGGTTTAAACCAAGTTGCGATTCAACCTACTTCACATCATGGATGTTAATGGACCTGTAAATTATAATTACGAATTTCTATGAGTCGAATATTTCTGTAACAAAATATGATACAACGAATTAGGGATAATTCTATTTGGAAACCCAGGTGATGTTGCCCAATCCTCTGGAAGCCCTAGTACATCACATGGTATTTAATTTGAAGCGTGTATACTTATGTCTACGTGCATCGTGTGCTAACAATTCTAAGCACATCGGATAAATGAACAAAGTATAGAATTCACTTAGTTCCTTCAACATTGCTTGTTAAATTCCTGTGAAAATAGTATTTGGGTGTGATCAGAATGTTTCTCACCACTTCTCCACCATAGATATGCTCTAGAATACCTTCAACTGCATCTACAAACAAATAATTTTTGAAATGAATTTATATGAGTCATTAGCAGATATATACAAATTTCCGGGAGTAAGGCTGGCAGGTAGTCTACAAATGCTTATGGCACTGAGCAATGTTAAATTTAATCTTTTACAAGAGAACAGATTGATATTATATAAGTATATGATCTACATTGTGAGATTTATTCTATGCAAGATACTTCATACAATGTATTATGAATCTAAATCTAAATATTTTTATTGATGAAAAAAGTGGACAGTACTGCCTTGAATACAAAGAGGTTGCTGAATTTCAATGAATTTTGATATTTTGTTGTTTCTTGTTTTGTTATGTGACCTAATATTATACAAAATATTATACATATAATATAATATTTTATCTATCCCTGTTCCAAATATTCAAGTATTGTAAGTGGAGTGAAATGTGGTGAAGAAGTTGTTCACAAAGGAGTGGTGGTTGGTAGTGTATTGGTTGTTGCAGAGCTGACTCGTTTCTCATGGGCTGCCAGTTCTGTTTGAAATATGTTCATTCGGACCTCATCTATTCCATTATAGCTAATCATTAATAAATAGACTCACTTCACCACAACAGCTCAGGATTTGTATTAGTGACCTGTACAAACAGATCCGATCCAAATCAAGCAGATCACCCTTCTGGATCTCGAGGGGGGTTATCAATGGAGACATTGCTACAGACTGCTGTTTGACCTCCAGTGAGATATGTCGACAGTTTTCTACAGCCATGATTTAAGATAATGGTGAGGGCTCCGAATGTTGTTCAAGATGATATTCAGATTTAGATTCAGAATTCTCAAGAGTATGATCACGTGCCCCAGACGCTCTTCTTGATTTGAATTGGATCTGTTTATAAAGACACCACTATAAACAAAAATCCTGGGCTGTTTTTTGGAGAAGTGAGTCTATCGATTAACAATTAGCTGTAAAATTCTGAGTTTTATATCAATAAATGCGGAATGTCGTCCCCTATGTAATGAGCCTAATTTCGTAGCAGTGTGATGAAATCTAAGTTCACTGTGACAAATTACTTCTTGGGTGACTCATTTCTTATCAGGGCACAATTCACATGACCATCGCCCAGGGGGCCCATGGCCGCCGCCGCCGACCTTCACAAAAACCTCGCTTTCCTTTTGCATGAGGGTTCCTGCTGACTCAGTAGAAACCCACGGATTGTTCGAACCATGTTTGGACGGCACCGCCACCGGTCCAATCAGTTTACCTGAACCTCTAGAAATAAATAAATGACCAATGCCATTGATCAGCATCATTTACGTTTTGTCCACTTCCATGTCTGACGATGACGACGAGCTCGCTCTCGACGCTGTCTTTACAGTCAGTTCGATGATTTTTCTATGAAAACCTTTCTGAAACTTTCTGTATCTTTCTCCCTTCATCTTCAAAAGGAACCGCCTCCACCGCCAACCCCCGAGCCTACAGTTTCTGTATATGTCCGGGATGAAAAGGCTCTAAAAGTTTCAGCTGTAAAGGACTGGGATCGAATCGATATAAGTCTGGTTGGCACCCATCCATTATGGGGTCACTATCTGTACGTGGAACTATGATTCATTGATGAAGCTCGATTCATTGAAAACTCTTCATAGATGGAATGCTGCGCGTGCCTTCGCTGCTTACTTAGACTTTCATCCAGAAATATACCGCGAACGCTGTGTCCTTGAGCTTGGTGCAGGAGGGGGTCTTCCAAGCATTGTGGCAGTCAGGAATGGAGCAAAAAAGGCATACGATCTCTTCGATGCTGTTTTGGCTGTGCTGCATACTTATCGATGGGATCCTATAGGTTGTGATTACAGACTATCCGGATTCAGATCTCATGCAAAACATTGAATACAACGTCGAAGCAAACGTACCAGATAGCCTACGTGGTGTTGTTAATGTGCAGGTGAGCGTCTGTTTTCCTGTTTGATGTTCGGCTCTCTAAAGCTAGACCAATGTAGGGCTATATCTGGGGACATCCTGTGAAATCGCTCCTTGACGTTATTACTTACCCCAACTCTGAGTCTCAAAAATTCGATCTCATAATTCTTTCCGACCTGGTTTTCAATCATTCTCAGGTAATTCACATTCTTTGTTTATAGATACGTTGAATCTTAATGATTATATGTCTAGCATGATGCTCTTCTAAAGGCGTGTGATCTTACGCTCAAGTCTAATCCTTCTCCCGCCTCCTCCGTGGACTTCAGTTCTTCCTTGCTTCCATCTGTCCTTGTATTCTACACGCACCACCGTCCGCATCTTGCTCATCGAGATCTGGAGTTTTTTAAGAAAGCCCAAGAGCAAGGGTGGAGTTGTAAGGAAATTCTCACAGAGAAATTTCCGGTAAGTTCCTTTTATAATGACTTCCTTTTGCATTTGTTTCGGTCTAAATCATTTATTATCAGCCTATGTTCCCAGAGGACTCGGGAGAAGAATCTGTTAGGTCAACTGTCCATGGTTGGAGGCTTAATCGGCAGGTATAACGAAGGCGGATGGTTGAAATTCCCTGTGTAGTTCGGGGAATTAAATAACTTAGTTTCGGTTTTGTGTAGAACTCAGACAGTTTCAGCTGTAGTCCATCGCGTTAATCGATAACCTTTTCTTTCTTTGAATCGTGTTGACATCACGCATTTTCTTGGATACGAAATCTTGGATACGAAACTCTCTAGCAGGGATAAGATTTTTTTGGCGGCATTTTTTGCATTATATAGATGACGGCGCCGGTTGATAAGAGATCCAGTCTTTACTATGGAATATTCAGTGTGCATGTGCAGCCCTTGGGGAATAGCTTTAAGCTTTCACGGCAGCAAACGGGAAAGTCCCATACTTAATCGTGTTACGGCATACCGCCGGAGCAACCTGAGAATTCCCGTCTCCGTCGGGAGACTCACCAGTAGAGGCTGCTCGGAGACCGACTATGGAAAGGTCAAACACTCCGAGGATGTTCCGTATTTTTAGATAAGAAGTGGGAAGGATGCTTAGGAGCTGTAATAGGTGACGTTTATTTCGAGACTGATCTACGAAAATTTGTCCACATTTAGCTATGAGGCGAAAAGCAACTACGGGCCTAATCTTTAACTTTGTCGCATAGATTACATGAAGATCTCACGTTATATCCAGAAGATAAGTCGATAATTCGGGGAAACATAAGCTATGAACATGACCATGAGATAACAAGGCGTACATATGGCATCATATAGCTTGGCCTGATCTATACTCCCAATGAGATCGCACGTTCCACTCGGTCAATATGAATGAGCGACCCGTGTGTCGGAGCGCCGAATAGCATCATAGCCTGGCTTTCACCTGGATGCGAGAAGCAACACGGTAGATAATAACCGCTGCATATGATTAACATTATCAGGAGAACTTGGAATGTTAGACGATTTACAGGATCAGCTATGCTGTTCATTACATTCTGACTTCAAGCTTAGAGCGATAATTTAGAATTATCGACTTCATCGATTGATGGATAAATAGGATGATGTAGCTCTCTAAACGCAGTTTGAATATCGAAGAGCAGAGAGTTGGACCAGAAACTGAAGCGATGCTTTTTCGAATCACTGACCATGAAAGTGACCCACTTGGCAGTAACAAAGAATATTACAAAGAATATTTCTGCCTTAAGTTCAGGGTGTGTGTAACTATTCCCAATTATTTCGTTTCGACCCAAAAACTAACTAATGTCGCTTTTGTGGCCGAAGTTTGCGGAAAGCCCCAAGCCCAGCGAGAGTAGCATTACGTCCACAGTAACCGGATTTAAATTTCTCCATCAGTGTCCATTTGTAGTTTTCTCAAAAGGATACGCCGCGGAAACTGGCTAGATGGTGGGAATCATGTATTGTGGGCAAATTCTGGGGCAAGAATCCTGGAATACGCAGTACTGGAATAATGAAATGCTTAGTGAAAGTGTACAATATCCTCTACTGATACCTCACTTCCTTACAAATTTATCAAAAGATGAATATAGCTCAATTTTCATGCTCACCAGATAAAATGCTCATGAAAATGCTCATGATTAGGACTTGGCGACAAGTTACCAACACGCGTACGCGTGAGGTTTTCGAATCACAAGCGAATCACAAGTTGTTTGGCCTTGCTTGCCTGTAGCTTCTATGAAGCTCTCGTGCCTTTCCCGGCCTCTCCCGGCTGCAGCTTCGAATGCTTCTTTATACTCTTACGCGCGGTTCTCCTCAAAATCTCAGGAAGATGATGCATCTTTATCGTAAGTTTGATGCGAGAGCAGAATGTACGTATGGAGTCAGTATCTGTCGCGACGAAGCTATCCATGCAGGAATGCAGCTTCGTTTGTTCAAATGGCGGGAAAAGATGTCCTTGTGTCCACATGATACCTATGGTTGACCCCAGCACGAGCCGCATTCGACATGGTTGCGCTATCGACATCGGCATCGGCATCAAATACATGCTATTCTGATTTCACTGGGGTGTTTTGTTGTTCAATGCGCGCGTTTGCATCCGATTTGCAATGTTGTGTGCTCTTCGTCTTCAGTCTGCAGGTATCTGTATGTGGAACTGTTGCTATTTTGAGGCAAAGCTACTCACGATACATTTCCACAGGATAATTCATATAATCTATCAACTTATTTTATTAGAAGACAGCTTTGTTATCCACAACATTCCCATTGACCGGAGCTTCCAGAGGCCAGAGATATGCAGGAAGCATCTTTGGAGCTGTGGTGTGTGCACGATTTTTGTTCGGCACCCAAGACATACTTAACAAGTCTTATTACATCTTGGCATCGAAGACGATGGTGCTAAATCAAGATAGCACAAGTACTGGAGCGAACACAGATTTTGGGGACTGCAGAATTGCCGTTCCCAAATTTCTGTTTGCTTACTACTGATGCGCGACATCACCGCGTTCGAGTCAGCCTCGACTATAAGACGATAAAGAGCTTATCTCCGTGCTTGTTCCTTGTTTATCACCTCGAAAATTTGCTCACCAGATGATAGCGCCCCAAACCGTGGTGATAATCCCATACTGGACTATATTGGGGGATAGTCCTCCTTCTACTTCCACCGGTCCGCGACCTTTTTATGCTGGGCAAGTACTATAAATAGACTGAAAAATGATTATTTTCTAAATTAACGCCTATGGACTTGCTCAATCATATAGCTCTCACATGGTTCATCCCTAGTGATCCGCATGCTATCCCGGCAAGAGAGACCGCCAATATTCTCATCCTTGCTACAATTGGGCCTCATTGTGATAATCATATCGATAGACGCATCTGTAAGGATGGTATCCACCACGGTCCTTCCCAGAAACAAGGAACCGATGCCAAAGAAGAGCCTCACCTGTCGGAAAGAAGGATTGTTTGGATTTCCCCTTCCAGATGCCGATTGCTCGCAGGGTACTTACTTCCTTTTCATACAAGACTAGTCTAAAATGCTTATAAGCTATCCATGATGAACTGAAATCATTAATCCAGTTGTTTCGCTCTCTTTCGTCATCCGATGCATTCCCCTCCAGCCATGGATATCGAGAAAATAGACGTTGACTTGGATTGCAAGTCTGGGAACTCTTCTCCGTCAGGTACTTCTAAACATATCTTGGTGAATTACACTCGCTCATTGTGTCCTCAATACACTAGGCTCTGAACCTATCTCGCGATCCCCGAGTCTTAAGCCAAAAGAGTTGATTCTTCACCCCAGCCTTGGCGAGGCACTTCCTGGGAAGACTGGCAACAGGGTCACTCGTTACTTGGGGTGTGAGTTCTTTTAGTGCGCATTTTCTTTCAAGTTTATTAATCCGACTTCTCTCGAAACAGTCAACTTCTTCTCTACTTATAGAAAGATCTTTACCGTCATTTTCTTCGCCAATTTAGCCGCATTCATCACCTTCGTAGCTAAGGCTAAGGGTACGCCTGCAGCGCCGGACATCGCTAGCGCTACGTCTGCCAATCTTATGGTCGCTATTCTCTTTCGTCAGGAGAACTTTGTGAACCTGTGTTATGAGATCGCCGTTTCAGCTCCTCATTCCCTTCCCGTATCCATTCGCCGCAGACTGGCGAAAGTATTTCATTATGGTGGAGCACATAGCGGTGCGGGTACGGCAGCTGTGGTGTGGTACATTCTTTACACTATCATTTCGACCAAGGAATTTGTGCAAAACCCTTCCAACGACAACAAGGCTAGCGTCATCACCTCTTACATCCTCGTCAGCATGTTCTTGTTCATCATATTTGCTGCCCATCCTCGCTTCCGTGTCAGGTCCCACGATCATTTCGAGGCACTCCACCGTTTCTCTGGCTGGACTGCGCTTGTGACATTCTGGACGCACAATCTCCTTGCAGCGAGTGCATTATCTCGCGAGCAAGGCATCACAATGGGGGCTTATCTCATCATATCCCCTAACTTCTGGTTCCTGTGCGTCTCCACGTCCTGCACCCTGTTGTCGTGGGGCCGTCTTCGTCGACATGATGTCTATCCAGAAGTTCTGTCCGATCATGCTACCCGCCTGCACTTTAAGTACAGGCCGATGCAGCCTTTCTATGGTCTGAAGGTCTCCACAAACCCCCTTCTTGAATGGCACGCTTTTGCCACTATCCCTGACGAGGATGAGAATGGGAAAATCAATGGATTCTCCGTGGTTGTCTCCAACGCCGGTGACTGGACCAAGAAAGCCATCCAGGATCCTGCAAAAAAACTTTGGGTTCGCGGATTTCCCTTGCACGGCCTACTGTATACCTCCCTGCTATTCAGACAGATTGTCGTTGTCGCCACGGGCTCGGGCATAGGCCCTTGCCTGTCCCTTCTGTATGCCAACATCACTCCGCGTCGCATTCTTTGGTCAACTCCCAATCCAGAGAAGACGTACGGCAAAGGTATTATGCAGTCGGTACTCAAAGCCGATAATCAGGCGATCGTCTGGAACACACGTGAGCATGGCAGGCCTGATATGGTCGCCCTCACATGGCAACTCGTTCAGGAGTGCAATGCCGAAGCAGTCTTCATCATTTCCAACCCGAAGGTGACGAGGAAGGTAGTTTACGGTATGGAAACTAGAGGAATCCCTGCCTACGGTGCTATTTTCGACTCCTAGGCTTATCGTTTCCATTCGATTATTCTGTAGATTCAATAGACACCATGTCACCATTTTCTTTCTCCATCTACGATCTAGAAACGCTCTTCTTTTCAAGCCGTACTTCACGCTCGATACGCTTTGCGCTCTCATGTGCGCGTAGTTCCAGCACTGTAAATGATCATGTAACAGAAATGTTTAACTACCAGTCCCTCGAATGTAAAGTAATCACGTTGCCGAACTATAAAGGATTACTTTCCAGTGGGGTAAGTACCGAAGAACATAGAGGACTCAAAAATCGAATTTCTATTTTTGTACTGAAAATTGCTATCCGAAGACACGCGGATAATGTCCGTTGGCTAGTATGTCAACGATCTGGGCAATAAACCACTCGGCCTGAAACGGCCCGAGCTCTCAATTCCCTAGCACATTAGCTCAATGCTCAGATTTTGAGGAGGCCATCTTGCTTTGATATCACAATTACATGTGTTTCGGATATCTCACTAGTCTCTAGATGTTTTGCAGGGCGCTGCCCAATAAAAAGTCAACCACGTAGCAGAGATCTTATCCGAGTGACTGGTGAAAATAGTTCCCGTATACATACTACCACGCACTCGAGGTTTCCCAAGCAGAGGAATTGAAGTTGGCTAAAACAAGCTCTTGGCATTGAGACAGTACACGCACCCTTGTGGAGTGTGTTAGAAGAAGGCTGCTTCAAAATAAATATGAACATGAAGTGCAGCATGATAAGCATTGCCTTCAAATGATGATGTAGATGAGCATCAATTGTAATGTCGCATAATAGCTACTTCTTCGACTTTAGGGAATCATCTGGTTTGATCCCATTATTGAACTGGGATAGCGATAACTTAAGATGGCATGTTCGAGGGCGAAAGTGAAGTATGGTCATTTCAATTATCAACAAGCAGTTTCCAAAAATTCTCCAGTTTGACAGTACGCTCCTGGGCAACATGCGGCAGTGTGAGATTAAGGTTACCAAAGTAAGGTCATGAGTGAATCTCAAGAGACAATGACCGGATAGATCCCAAGATGAAGATGGCATTTCATCTTGCGTGCATATTCATTTTTAGAGTAGCTGCGGGGAGTGTAGGTGGTTTTCCAAGAGAACATGTAGAAGGATAGCTGTCGCCCTTCCAGCTGCGGAATATTGTTGAAAGAGACCAGGAAAGGTTAGGATATCGATATCCTCTCACTCCATTGACCCATTAATTTCTAATTGAAGAAGAGTATACACTGCCAGCCCCCTTCCCCAACAATGCATATAGTCCATGTGTATATTTTTGAAGTCTTGCAAAGTCCTCGGGCGAACGCCAAGAGAAAATGCTGCGCAATTGCCGCGATCTGCCCTTACTGCCGTGGACTTGACACGCAACATTGACGCGGCTCACTGGCGCGCATTGAAGACTCAAATTACTGCCATACCTATTATTACTCAATAAATAAGTTCAATTACTACTCTATATGGTCCTAAAAACACCATAAATGCTTCTAAGAATCTTTAAATTGAGTTAAATGTGTATTTAAATTGTGCGAAGCCTATCTTTTGAAAAATTAAGCGTTTTTGCTCAGATTGCTCAATTTTACCAAGTACAATGTATCAGTACTCCTTCGGACACCCGATTGAGTTTGATATGTCATAGTTTTCACACTCCGAATATCTTCATTTCAAGTATCTAGATATGTCATATGTAGTGTTTAGATGTTTAATATGTAAAATTTTCGGGGTATTTATAAACGCCGATGAGAGTCTCCTCGATCCAAAAATCACTCCTTCGGACGCATGTGACAGGCGTTACGTTCGTGTTCTCATGTCATCTAATTTACTGACATATGCTTGAAACTATTATAGATTGATATCTCTTGCATGGACCATAAGATTGAGGATGGAAATCATCTACTTTGAGCAATTTTCATCAGTTTGCCTTACCAGAACCTGTATCACACGCAAATTGTTCCCAAAAATTCTGTGTTTTCGTATACATGTAGATATAACCGGCTAGAATATGCATGGCAAATATCTAAGATTGGTTCTGAAATAAGCGAGAAATCCGCAAGTGTCCGAAGGAGTGATGGTGTCCGAGAGATGGCCGAAACACTATACTCTCTGTAGTGGTTTTTGCAGTATCCTGGCATGAGTCTACATGGAAGAATGAGAATACTTTCTGCTTGATAAATTCTCATTATAAAAGAAAATAGATACGCAGATGGCATTGCTATTCACAGAGTAATAGAGTTGAACCTCTCCATATTTGCAGAGAATATTCAATGTAATCCTCTTCCCTATATTTGTTGAATATAAAAATGGTTCATATAGTAGCTTTTACAAAATGTCATAGTCTTGCAATTTCTTTATTCCCTTTAGCAGTACCATCGTGGCATTTCCCGTGCCCCTCAGGCGAGTTTTGGGTTTTCTCCTGACAAATTGTATCCTTGAGGGAATCTCAATGCAAAAATCTTATTTCCCGTCATCCTTAATGCACGATCCATACTCCTTGGTTCATATTCGCACTCCTTGTGACTGTAGCTTGGGAATTTCTCCTGTGACACTTTCCGAATTTTGGACCAGTGATGCGCTTCATTTTGAAATTCTCTTCCTGGGCTTGTGGAAATTTTGCTCTCTCCCTGGTGTTATACATCAACGAATTACTCTATATGATGTCGGGATGCACAAATTAATACTGCGCAAATTTTTGTTCAGAATAATTCTCAATGAGTACCACACAGGTATCGTTGTGTTGCTATTATTCCTGGATCCATATCGAAACGCTGTGTTGAATTCATCATGTGTCGTTTGCTCAGTACAGCCCACTTATGGGGAATCGGGGCTGACATAGAGCCATAGCACATTCTTCCATTAGCTTATTCTACACATGGCATACATTTCGTTAATCAAAGAAACTTCCTACAAATCAAATATACTTATTAATAATACCTACCAAGTGTCGATGGAATTTAAATGAATTTTGTCAGCTCTTCTATCTTTCATGTCTCTGCATTGTCTTCTTGCAGTCCATGCTATAGTTGTAGAGAAAATAGTGATGAGTTTAAATTAGAACAATGGTAGCAAGTATGAAGTATATGTAGCCATGCAGCTAATATGTAGGCGAGGGCCAGGGCGGACTTCCAACTCGAGGTGCTCCCCTGGTACCCGAAGGCAGGTTGAGTTAAGCTCTGACAGCCAAATACTTAAGGCTGAGGACAAAACATGAGGCGAAGCTCAACACACCTAAACCTTAGGAGGGGAAAGCCAACTAAAAATGGAGGACGAAAGGAAATGGAAAGGAAATAACAAGAAATTGTAACTCAGCTCGATGTTGGAACAGAGAGGGACATCATCCACCTTGCTCTGAAGTGGGAAAAAGCAGTAGTAGATTATAATGCAGAATTTAAAAGCAAAGGTAAATAAATACAAATGTCTTTTTATCAAGAAGATTCTCACACTGCAAGGAGAGCAGTCATCCGCCTTGCTTAAAGTGGGAAAATAATAGAAATAGCGGAAGGAGCAGTCATTCACCCTACTCAAAGTGGGAAAAACAGCAATAACAGAGGAGCAGTCATCCACCCCGCTTAAAGTGGGAGAAATAGCAGTAGCAGAGGAGTGGTCATGCGCCTAGCTCAAAGTGGGAATAGCAATAGCAGCAGGAGCAGTCGTCGGCATACTCAAGGTGGGAAGGATAACAATAGCAGCGGGAGCAGTCATGCATGCCACTCTGGAGTGGGAAGTACAAGAGAAGTGAGAGAAGTGAGAGAATATAAAAGAGAGGACGCATTGCAGAGCCGATGTTCCAAGTTCCGGGTAGAGGCAGAGAAAAGGCACCCAGTGAGGGCAAAAGAGGGAAGTAGCAGCCTAGCACCATCTGCCGAGCGGCGCTGAGTTGGCAGTTCTGGGAGAGCATGTTCAAGGAAAATCTGGCTGTATTCAAGAGGAAGGGAGGTGATTCGTCCTCTTAGTGCAAAACATACCCCTAACCAGAGCACAAACGGTCGGGATATGTGACAGGACCATGCACCCGTTATGCGAAGAAGTGCGGTCCTCACTTGAAGATCACACTCCTCGTGCCTTGTCGATTTGGTCTTCTGATCGTCGCTTGCACGAAAATACGAAAACACTATAAATTTATCAGTGAAGCCCTTGAGTCAAATGACTTCAAGATTATTTTGGGCATCGATATAAAACTCTATAGTAATGGAAGCGATCAGTTCTTATTGACCCTAAAGGTTTGTATCAATACGTCAGCAGCAGTGTATCCTGATGGACCGTTATAAAGAAGCGATACTCGAGCATATGGATGTTACGACTGTTGGGAAACTTGATGTGTTCGTAGACCATGCTGAGACGCATGCAGAACGACCGATGGAGTCACTAGGACCGTAAATATAACGGTCGGCGGTCCTGTTAAGCGACGATCGGAATCTAATCCCGGTCACTTAGATTCGGAACATCCTTATCTTATCAGGATCTCGGAATCTTCATTTTCTTGGCCGTAGTCATGACTGCTCATAATGCAGAGCCTCACCTAAATTGTGATGCATTATAAGAATTATGCATCATCAGCATGCATTTTGGATGACGGAAGACCTTTTATGCCCCCAAAAATCCCATGCGTTATGAGAAGTGTACTGCATGACTATATATAATAGGGATTTCACCATTTCTCTACAAGGTGGACGGCCCAGAAATTTGTGTTGGAGAACATCGACTGTTCCGCACTTAACTTCAAATTTCTGATTCGGCTCCGTAGATCTTCGAACGGCAAGTTTAAGATTATCGTAGAAGAATATATATATGCGGTCATGCGCCATAGCTACGCTCCGAACCGATACATAAGAAGACAACTACAAAGTACAAAATAGTGCCCAGTTGTTTATATCCGAGGATCAACCAATTGCAGAAATGAACTACGTACTATATCGTGGATGGAAGTTGAGCAACGAACTCCTGAATATGACGTAGTGTAACCATTTTGTCATAATTTAGCCTTCTACATCCCTCCTTGCTGCACTTCGAGTTCCAGCAAGCCGTTGCTTCCGACCACTCCTCCATCTCCAACCCAGAAAGTGTATCTCCTAGAGGCCTACGATCCATCTCCGAAAACAATTTAGCCTTTAGCTCTCGCCAGGCATGGTTATCTGTCTCCTCTCCACACCCACTACAATATCTATTCGTGACATTGCCAGCGCTGAACGCTTCATCAGTGTCTATTATGTGCTTGAAAAGATCTCGTCGTTTCCTGTGAAAAGCAAGAAGCGTCATGAGATCCTTCGACGACAAATGCTCTAGTTGTGATCGATGCTCCTCATCATAGAGCGAGAGGCTGAGCGTATAGGTAGATGCAAGTTTTGCCTCCTCTTCCCATCCAAAATGCGTAGCCATTACATATAGCCGCAGTGGCCGCTCAAGGAAAAGCGGTGCCGTAATGGCAGATCGTATGATAGATAATGGACCTAGCGCCTCCCATCTTTCAATAAGGGATACAGCCTCTTCCAGCTGGTCGAAATTCTCCCATTTCGGTGTTTCCAGACCGCAGAGCATACGAAGAACTCTCTCCAGGACAACGTCCTTTTCGTCAACTGATATGTGAGTCTCCAGTTTTGTGGGAGAATTCTTTTCAAGTGGTGTAGGTGGCGCAATTATGCTCCGGAAGAAGTTCGAAGTATTCCGCAGTGTAAATGAGTACACACGATAGCATGTCCCTTCATTCGACGTAAGAATCACGTCTGCTTGTGGAGAACTGAAGAATGGGTGAGCTTTTAAAGTGGGTTGTTCGACGCTGGAACTAGCCATGATGAAGGGGGAAGACAAGGAGCGTTGAATGCATGGCTAGCCTTGCTTTAACAACGTGGTCCAAATATTAGGGTGGTACCTTGATTGGTTCGCTACTGGCAGATGATAGGGGTGTAGCACCAGAGTTGTAGATTGAGATAGCCAGCGGTAGATACGTTTTCAGCGGCAACCATTGGCTATAATAGAGATACTGGTAGCAATTAGTATTCATAGTAAAGGCACGTCACCTGGGTGAGATGGGCTTACCCGACGATGCCCATTGGTAGATGGGAGCAGATTATACGAAAAACAGTTTAGGCTCTTGTTCCAGTGCGGAATGAGAAATATTGCAGCGTATATTCATAGTATAATATTCGAAATGTGACGCTTTAGCTCTGAGATGCAAGGACGCATAGAATAGAGTGAGTGATGGCCCCTAGCTGAAAGTTGAAATGCAGTGCTCCTACAAAGTTTACCGGCAACCACCGGAAACGTGAGAAAACGTGACGTAAGAAAGAACAAATCCTTAAGCAAATAGGACGCAACATTCAGGGTCTATCCGGACCGTCCCATGACCACGATCATCGATACTTGCTACAGCCTTCACTCTGCTCCAGTTTCCAGGCACTTCAAGCTTCAAGACTTGATCACTTCGGGTTATTCCATCATTTTTAGTCACCAACAAGACCATGGTAGTATGTCCAAGGCTTCCAGAACAACGCCGACGACTTCCCCTCCACTATTGGCCTGATACACTCAGAAGGATGCTGTAACACACCCCAGTCGGGTCTCTGCGCATGGTGCATAATACTATTAGTAATTGTCAATGGATGGAACTATTCATCGATGCCATTCGACTTGGATGTCGTAACCTTCTGTGGTAAACATCTTCAAATTTTTTATGACATGTTAGTTGGCTGGAGGCTAGAGTATCACCAACGCTACCTCGTGTCTTGGCATTCCTACGACATTTTCATTTCGCGCACTGCGGCGATCTCGATGGAGAGTTGGGAGTCCTCTGAACATGCCTATGGTATTGTGCATCCAGCTGGACAGTATGTCAATTCGGTTCTTAGATTACATAAGCAAATAGCGATTCGGAGGATGCATGCTTTTCCGTTAGTTTTCCTTTGGATTTGCTACCGAAGTCGAGACGCTTACTAACAAGAGATATTATAGCAAATTGAGCGGAATCCGTGATAAAGCTGAAGCAATTCTGATGAGCCAAGACGGATCCAGCTTCGGAGAGTTTGAACTAAGCCGACGGTAATCCTGGTTTGTGAACATATCCGGCATTTTAACACTTTATTCCTTGAGAACTTCTTAGATGCCACACTGGGATCTTGATTTTGACGACATATACGTGGGTCTTCCTCAAGGACCGATGTACGACATGACATCGCCCGACGACAAGCCATCAATGGATGTCGGAAGCCTCTCAGAAACTTCGGCTTAAGATCCTCTGTCAGGCACCCATATTTAGCGAGCTCTTGGCAAAATCGCTAAACGCATTTCTCGAGGATTTTCGCGTACGTTTTTCTTTCTCTGCTAACTTCATCCGCCAAATGCTCCATTTGATAGTTTTCTCTGTCAAATGTCCCTGTGTTCGGCCAAGAACGCAGCATGCACATTTCCCGAAATCAAAATGCAGCGCATCCCAAATCCGGAGGTTGTTGTTTCAGAACCATGTTGAACCGCCAGCCTTCTGCGCTACCGTGACTGCCGCTGTTATTGTGATGTATGACTTTGTGTCATGACTATGTAGGGTCTAAAAATAAAGTTGCTGACATGTTGGCGCCAAGCGCACACCATCGAAATCGTATACCTTTAATGGAACCAATTTCGATGCTGTGAGCTGTGCCATACCTGGGTCCGCAGAACGTGCTGTAGGTCGCAATGTCTCTCTCCACAAATTACTTACCATAACAGCCTGTCTTTGATAGATTCATTGACATACTACCAACGTTTTGATGGAACGAAGGCTTGTTTCTGTCAACTGACCTTTCCCCGCATCGGAATAATAGTACTGGCATCGGCAAGCCCATCAACGAGCACGCAGGACTCCCGCCTGTGCTTCTTGCGCCCCTACCCACTCTAAACTCCATGGCCACTCTTGTCGCGCAAGGGCTCCTTACTTGGCTGATTTCTTCATTCCCAGCGCGACATTGGAGCGAGGTAACCTGCTCATCAAAGGTGCCTGATATTGTAAACCCGAGAGCGCATCCCGATGCTTAGCAAAATATTAGCGCATAGGCTGAGCGTGTCAGCTAGTGCTCCATGGTATAAAACGTGAAGGAAAGGCGTCCAACATTCTGCGGACTCGATCCTCGAATCAGCTCTCCTCTTCTCTAATCTTCTCTACCACCAGTTCATCCTCCTGAGCTAATATGTTCGCCAAGCTTGCTTCAGTCATCGCTCTCGCCGTCCTCGGTGCCAGCGCCGCCCCCAGCACTGTTGACAGCCATCCCGTTACCATTGCCGACGGTAACAGCCTGCATACCGGCCCCATTGCTCAGCGCCCGTGGTACTACTGGGCTGACGCGTAAGTAATTTTCTATACTCTCATTCCTTACCTATTCATCGACTCATAATAACTAATATACAGCAAGATCCAGTACGGTGTCTGCCCTTCTGCTATTGCCGCCCAAATCCCCGACTGCTATACCATCACCCTTCCCAAGGACGTGAAAAAGGGCCAGAAGGGACAGTTCCGCACCCCGCTCGCTCCCGCCGATGGCTCCACCTATTGGGCTAGCTGGACCTCGAACATTCCCTCTGCGGGAATCAATGTCACTGGAAACGCTCTCTTCCACTTGTTCGAGATGTATAGCACCGAGGGTGGCTCTTTTGCATATGTCTGGCTCAAGGATAATCAGGTCTTCTTGACCAGCCCCGACGGCTCCGTTGGAGTGTGTACCTTCTTTAGTCTCCAGTTTGAATTTAAACTGACGCTGTACTTTAATTTTGCAGGCCCCCGCCGATCTCTTTGGCTTTGCTGATCGTAATGCTTTCCATGAAGTCCTGCTCAAGACCGGCCCTCAGGGACACATCAGCTTCAACGTCACCGACAAGGTCACTGGTGATAGGCTCTTGACCTACAACTACGCCGGCCAGGTGGGACACAAGGACTTCCAGTAAGTTTCTTTGGTAGCTTTTTTTCCTTACGCGATTACTGAATATCTTATACTTCAGGTTCCGCGTTGGCTCTTACCGTGATGCCTCCGCCGGCCAGACCCAGTTCGTCGAGCACATCGGCCAGTGGGACTACTACAAGGTCTAAATTAATAGACCTGAAAAGTTGGAATTGGGGGATGGGGCTCAGTTTTAGATTAGAAAGATACTTAACTCCTAATGCTCTCCTCAATGTTTGGAGCACTTTCTTTAGTACATCAGTACAGCTATATATTGATTTTTTGGTTACATCTGGGTGCGCATTTGAGATTCGATACACCTATGAGAGCATAAAATCAACAACTTCATGAGCAGTGACAGAGTCTGATTGACACTATACTTTATATTTGCTATTCATTGACCGTTTTTCATAGCTTCAATAGATGCGCCGAAGAACCGAGAAGTCAGGTTGTGGTGAATGCCTAAAGATGGGCGGACTCACGTGTGCAAATCGTCCGCCTATTGAACTATATGATGTCCTGAAGGATCCGCCATCCCAAATATTTTCCAGCATGCAGAAATCGGCGTCCACTAGGGAAAAAATATACTGACATGAATACGATTGATTATGTTGACGAGCCATTTTTACTTACAGCTATATAGCTTAAGGATGAAGTTTTTGTTGCTACGTCTCGTAGATATAGAGCCACGGTTTCATCGAGTATCAGAAACAGATTTCGACTGCCCGAGACATGGACAAGTCTGATACCGAGGAGGACATAGCAAGCGATGTAGAACAGACCTGGAAAAAACCGCATCCCGGGTGAGCAGTTCGTGAAGAATACATCCGTTCCAGCAAGAAGGGGGTTTATATGAATGCGCCCCTCTGATTTCCGATGGATGTTTTGTAGACGATGGTCAGTATACGTGGCATACGAGAGGGAGCAGGCCTACACGTCATGTGAGTGCGCGGATGATGAGGATTTAGACGACGAATTCTCCGTGGATTTGAGAAAATACTTCCGCGAGAGGAGTAAGTGTGGGAGGCGCGGCCCGAGAACCTTTTCCGCAGTCCAGCTCATTATCATATGCAGTGTACAGCACATAGATAAAGGATAGCATCCACATGCGCAATCTGTATTTGCAGTAACGAACGAATTAAATCCAAGAAAACCGAAATTAGAAAAGCCATCTGCATCTTCACCACCGCGAACGCCAAGTCTATGTTTTATCGATGCTTAGAAACCGACAAAGTGCCACGCTTTCTGAGCTAGACATCTCCGTCTCCTCTACTCGGTGACGTGGCTAGCACCAATAATGAAGTGAACGACAGCAGATAATAATTCAGCTCGCCGAAGGGGAGTTTATATGAGGAAAATAGCAGGTTTTGATCAGTACGCTATGGTTACACCACCCCTTTACGGCGCTATAGCCAAGTGGTTACGGCGACAGATTAGAAATCTGTTCCTCTTTGAGGGCGCAGGTTCAAATCCTGCTGGCGTCGCTAATATATGGTCATGAAAGTTTTTGAATCGTTTGGCTATTTTTTGGGACGGTCCACCTCGTTAATAGCCATGCACCTATGAGCCTCCCCCGAAGTTGGGAATCAGGATCATCATGGAGTCTATGTAAATTAATAACTATCTAAACGATATTTGGATCGCTCTCAAAAGTCAGAATGTAGACTTCGGCTCAATGTTTTAAGGTATTTGTATAGTTGCAGTCAACAGCTACAAACTATGTGCAGCATTACGGCATGAATCTCTATCCCTACACGGTGTAGAGAACAGAGCCACTTCAATTACAGTACATCTTCGGCTTACAGCCAAAATATTTGGATCATAGGAATATCGATCTGCAAATCTTACTAGGAGTGACATTGAACGCCGATCTTCTTTCACGGAATAAGAATAAAAGGTAAACCCCTGCCGATGCACGCAAATGAAGCAGTCCCTTTTGGGTACGGAATTTAAGACTCACCTCGCTGCGGAGAAATACCAAAAAATGCGAGTGGATCTAGGCATTTTGACGGAGAACTACGGAATGTGTTGGGCGCTGCACCCCAGGGCTCATCGGTACCGCGAACTGCCAACTCCACGCCAAGTAACCAGCACCCAAAAATTCCATCGTTCCCTGGGTTTAGCAAAACATGAAACTTCTTGACCTTGTCCGCGACGCCAGCAGGATTTGAACCTGCGCCCTCAAAGAGGAACAGATTTCTAATCTGTCGCCGTAACCACTTGGCTATAGCGCCTTGGAAGTGGATGGGGAGGGAGGGATGAGACGGGCCGGGTGCGGGAGGATGAGTTGAGCAGAGGGGAGGTGGAAGGCGTTGAATAACTTGAAGCAGGAAGAATGAGAGGAGAGGTGAGATGAGCTTGAAGACTTTGCGACATAGATTCTACTTCATCGACATCAGGAGTTTGTACGAAAATGGTTCTCCGGGGGATCTTTATCCGTTGCATTGCACTCTGGATTTTTCAGCAACCCAATGCACCATGTTTTAAAATCTACTTAAAGCATGCTCAATCACTTGCACTGCGGTCCGTAACGCACGTTCATCTTCACCCATCACTCCCGATTCAACACGTACTGTGCCGGCTTCAGAAAGGATAGTGTCCAAAATCCCGACAAAAATCACTTCCCATATTACACGTGACGACGCCAGCAGGATTTGAACCTGCGCCCTCAAAGAGGAACAGATAAGACCACTTCACAGTTGCAGGATTCGAATCTGTCGCCGTAACCACTTGGCTATAGCGCCGTACTATACGCTGGACAATAACCAATTGTGAGGTCGTGGGCAAGATCCTCCCACGGGGATATCATCGCTAACGCCGACCCTTCTTCCTGTGAGTGCACTATTGTCACTTTCGCGTACTCGCGTCCACCTTCGCCTCAAACCCTCCCAGGTCTTCACTCACGCACACATGAATATCTCTCCGTAATGGACCCAAGCAACACTGGAAACAACTTTGAAACCCCCGTGAACAGGCCGAAGCCGAAGGCGCGGTTCGAGTCGGGCCTTCTGCGCTCTGTGGCGGTGGGGGCGGGGAGTTCGGTGGCGACGCCGGGCGCGGGAGGGGTGAAGAGGGATTCGCTGGCGGCTGAGTTGGAGAGAGGTGCGTGGATTTGGTTTGGTTTGGGGAAGGAGGGAGGAAGACCTGAACCTCCATCCCCTTCACTCTCCCGTCCAACCTACACTTCATCCCATATCATCTTGTCATGCGTCATACTAACTCCCCCTCTCACAGACCCACACCTATCCTCCGCCAAGCGCCAACAGCGCACGCAAGTCTTCACCTCGACTCTCGCACACGGCTCCCTCGAGCGGCAGCTCCTCGCCGCGCAGACGGCGAAGCTCGAGCTCGAGACGCGCCTCCGCGAGCGGGAGAGTCAGATTGAAAGGCTGGAGAGGGACAGGAGGTGGTTTGCGGAGCGGGAGAAGGAGGAGAGGGAGGAGAAGGAGAAGGAGCGGGCGGAGAGGGAGGAAGAGAAGGTGAGCTTTGGGGTTTTGCTTCGCTCGGTTTTGGTTTTGTCTGTTCTCTGTTCTTTTCAATGTTGCGGTGGCGCGTCGCGTCTGGCTTGGGTTGCCCGTCGTTCCAGCTTTCTTGCTCGCTGTGTCTCCTACGGACTGTTGCTCCGTCGTTTCTGCTATGGCTGCCCTTCGTTCTGCCGTGGCTGCTCTTCGTTTCTGCCACGGCTGCCCTTTGTTTCTGCTGTGGTCACTCTTCTGTTGTGGCGCGACCTGCTCTTTCTTCCGCGTTACGTTTACCGCCACATTTGCATCCCCATTTTCTTTGTTTCTGGAACCTTTGCCAGTTCTTTTCGTGCGCTGCGGCCCCTTCGTTTTCCGGCGTGGGTGTCCCTTCGTTTCTGCCACGGCGCACAACTTCGCTCTCGCGCAGTAGCCTTTTTGTCTCCGACATTTTTTGCCTTTTCATTTCTGCTGCCTTTCCCTCTGGCCCAGACGCCCTCCGCTATGGTATCTTACCCTTATCCTTTCGCCTTTCGCCTTTCGTTAGGCTGCTGTCTCTTTCTTGTTTCCAGTACGGCAGTCCCTTCATTTGAACACCATACGCATCCATTCATTCACGAGTGCCCCTTCGTTTTGGGCATGGCTGATTCTTCGTTCTGGAAACAGCTGCCTCTTCGTCCCATGCAAATTCATCTCTTCATTTCCGACACGATTTCCCGTCGTTTCTGGCGTCCCCCCATCCCACATTTGGCTCTGCTTCCCGCTGTTTCTGGCTTTGCTGCCTTTTCGTTTTCAGGACTGTTCTCTCTTCATTTGGGGCATTATACCTTCTTTTCTGGCGTGAGCAATCTTCTATTAAGTCATCTTTCCCCGCCTTTTTTTGGAGCATCCCGGCCTGTGGTTTATGGCATAATCGCCTGTGCTCCTTCGCTCTGCGTCTTCATTTCCGACCGAGTTGACACTTGTCTCTTTGCTCCGTTGGTATTGGGTAGCATTTCTTGAGACGGTTGCCTCTCCGTTTCCAGCATAGGTAGTTGGCTCTTCCTCTTGGGCGCCGCTGCCTTGTTGTTTTGAGAACCGATTGCCTCCCCGTTTTTGGCAGGTGACATTGCCCGTTAGTTCTGGCCCTTCACTTTCGGGTTGCCCGACGTTATTGGAATGGGTGCTCTTTTATCCCTCCGCTCCAACTTTGCTACGCTTTCGTAGCGGAGACAGTCGTCTCTCCGTCCTGGCGTTCTGCCTCTTCGTTTTTTCTGCGTTTGCACATCGTTTATGCAGCACCTGCCCTTCGTTTATGCCGTGTCTGCCCTTTTTTGTCGCGTCTGGTCTGCACTTCGTTCCTGTAGCATTTACTCTTCGTGTCTGTCGCATTTGCCTTTCGTTTCTGCCTCACTTTACCCTTGTTCCTGAGGTTGCTGCCTGCTCATTCTGGGATAATTTCTTCGCCTCTCACTTCTGTTTTCTCACTGTTGTCCTTTTTCTTCTGGGCAGTATCGTTCTGGTTGCTTCTTCCTTTCTTCTTTTCTAGCACTTGTGCTCTGTGGTTCTCGCACTGTTTTCTTTTTCGTTATTACTACGATTGTTTTTGTTTCTTGGGCAGTTCTTTGGAGGCATAGCTCCCGTTTTTCTCGCGAGCCTGCCTCTTTACCTGCAGAGCTTCGGCCCTTAGCTTGTCACTTGGACCGCTTCACTCTGGCGTAGTGTCATTTCTAATTGCACCTTTCTCTGCTACTGTACACTTTCCTTCTCTCCTCTCCTCTCTTCTATCCTAGTAAACCGTCACACTAACCTCTCTTCCCTCTCACAGACAAAACTAACTGCCGACATGCGCAACCTCCGTTTGACCGCCTCTACCCTACAAAATGAGCTCGCCGACCGGCAAGACGCCTTCTCTGCGCTCTCCCTCCAAACCTCATCCTCCCTCTCCGCATGTAAAGCCGAGTTGGCGACGGTTACCCACGAGCGGGATCAGCTGCGCACGGAGGTGGGGTCGCTGGAGGACACGGCGGCGCAGCGATTGCAAGCACTGGAGGACCTGCAGCAGGCGCACGATGCACTTTTGGCGGAACATGAACAGCTGAAGTCGCAGCAGAGTGCGAGCGGGGGCATGGATATCGTGAGGGATGAACTGTACAGGCAGGCGGGGCACCTGCGCCACCTTGAGAGCGCGAATGCAAAGTTGGAATCGGAGTGCGCGCGATGGAGGGAGAAGAGCGTCAGTGTGGAAGTGTTGAGGGAGGAGAAGCGGGATTTGGAGAGGAGGGTAAAGGGGGTGGAGGAGATGAGGGAGCGGATGGGCAAGTTGGAGGGAGAGTTGGGGGAGGCGAGGTAAGTGCTTTGTTTAATTGAGGAATAGGGAACTGACACCTTTTCTTTCGTACGTAGAGCAGCCTTAGCATCCTCATCTATCCCCACCCCTACCGCTGCCTCTTCGCCCCCTAGCGTAACCCAAACCCAAGCGCTCTCAGCCCTCCGTCTCTCGCATGCCTCCCTCCTGGACTCGTATGGCTCGCTCTCAGCGCAACTCAAGCAATCGCAAGCGCAGCTCTCAGCCACGGAAGAAGCCCTCGAGGAGAAGACACACCGAGAACGGGACCTGGAACGAGAGGTGCGCGGCTTGAAGGAGAAGGTGGCGCGTGCAGAAGCGAGGGTCAGGATGGGGGAGGGGGAGGTGCGGTTTTTGGGTGCGTTGGTTGTAAGTTTGATTTTAGTTTTCTTTTCTTTTTCCTTTCCTTTTCCTTTGCGTCTCCTGTCTGTTCTTCTGCTTTGTTGTTTTCAATCCTTTCTTGTATCTGCTTCCATTTCATTCACATCTCTCTTTCATTCCATTCCCGTTCTTCTGTCCCTGTGCACGCGTTTTTGCCTTCCCCACTTCGTCTCTGGGTTTCGTTGGTTTCTCTATCCTACGCGCATCCGAGCATTGCTTCCGTCTTCTTTCCCGTCCATCGTTATATTCTCTCCCTATCCTTCGTTTCTAGCGCGTTTGGCCCGATTTCTTGCATTCTCGCCCCTCGTTCTAGCAATTTTGCCCTCATCTGGCACCATGTCCCTGCTCTGGCTCTTTTGATTTTCCTTAGACGCCTTTTCTTGCACCTGGAAAGCACTTATTCTTTCTCGTTTCGGTGCGATTACCCTTTGTCTCGACTACTATTGCTAGCTTGTTTTTGGCACCATTCTTTCTCCTTTGTCCGACTCTTTCGCTTCCTTCCTGGAAGTACTACGTCTTTTTTTTCGGTACCATGACGAGATTGTTTTTCGCACTGTTCCGTTTTGATTGTGGCATTACAGCTTTGCTTTCTGTTGCGGCTCTGTTGTTCTCCCTTCCTGAGCACTGTGTCGTGCTGTTTCTGGAACGGTTGCCCTGCTAATCCTTTGTTTGGGCCCATTTGCGTCGTTCTGGTGCTCTATTGTGGCACAATTTTCCCTTCCTCTCGAGCATTTATACAACGTTTCGGGTATTCAAGCCCCTTTATTTCAAGCAGAATCTTTTTCATGCTCGCTCTTGCTATTTTCGTCTTCGCTCCTTTCGTTTTTGATATGGCTCTATCTCAGTCTGTCACAGCCCTTCACCAGTTTTCTCGTTTGCTTTGGCTAAGTTCGTTGCTCTTTTTCGCTCTTTTCTTTGCTCTTTTCGTGTCATTACTGACACTGTTAATCCCCCGTTGTTGGCACTTTTACGAAATTCTGTTACTTTGGCGCTATGATTCATGTTTCTGATATTTCTCATCTGCTGTCTGTTATTTTGTCGATTTTTCTTGTGCCGTCATGCTTTATAAGTCCTTCCCTGTTTTCATTTCGTTTCAGCTCTGCTGCACGCCCTTTCCTTATACTATTACCCTCTTGTTTCTTACACTATTCCTCTCACTCCGGCCAGTTGTACCTTCCTTTAATGGCGACGCCAACCTTCACGGCGCTCTTTTCAGCTCCTTTTCTTTGCTCTTTACTAGCACTTTTAATCCCCCATTGTTGGTGCTGTTACGAAATTTTCTGTTGATTGATCCCATTTTTTCACACTGCTGTGGGTATCAATCTGGCACTGGAGCCCCTCTTTGCGGCCCATGGTTACTCCTACGCGACTTCAAACACTTCTATCTTTTCTATGACCCTTTCCACTCAAACAACCCTTCGTTTCAGTCACCACTTTATACCCTGATCCTTTCTATCGATTTTCCTCTCTTTTCTTTTCTTCTCACCTCCATCTTCCCTCTTTTCAAACCCCATCCTTCTTTCGTTCCACAATGATTCTAAATTTCGCTCTCCTTACAGGCAAGCTATAACGCTGAGGAGGCATCTCTCTCCGAGGGCGATGGAATGGTCAATCCCGACGGCACATCTAGCCCGAACACTAACCACTTTGACACTCTCAAAACGACGCGCATCCAGCAGCTGGAAGCGCTCCTCACCGAATACAAGGATGCAAATGAACGGCTGGTCCGGGAACTAGATGCGTTGGCCGGAGACGGGGAGGGCGCGCGAGTACTACGCGGTGAGGGCGGAGAGGAAGCGGAGGGGATGAGTATTGGTCAAAGGAATGTAAGGGAAGCTCTGGAAGCGGAGGTACAGCGGGAAAGGAAGGAGCGGGAGGACACTGTTAAAGGTTCGTGCTTTCCCCTGTTCCTTTCGATCGAACGCCTCATTAAATGTGCTTCACTAGCACTCGAAACTGCCGAATCCGAGCTCAAATCCCACCTCGTGAAGATCGATGAGCTTGAACAAAACCTCTTCGAGCTCTCGGGTGAGATCGCAGGCGGGCGGCATGTTCCACCGAACACACGAGTACTAAGCATGAAGGACAATCCTGAGGAGCAGTGGTTTGCGCTACGGCAGGCTGCGCTGGATGGACTTCGCAAGGAGAACGAGGCGCTATTGAAGAGACTGGGGGAGCTAGAGGCGGAGGGGGGATCAATTAGCGGCAATAGAGGACAACAAGGGCACGGAGAAGGGGATATGGGGAAGGCAGCGGTACCCCGGGAGAGCTGGGAGCTCGTGAACAAGGAGAAGACAGAGTTGGAAGAGGAAGTGAAGAAAAAGGAGAAGCGGCTTCTGAGGCTACAGCAGGTGCGTTTATGCTTTGCTTTTTTTCCCGATTTCTTCTCGTGCTCGTGTGCTCACTGTAACCCCCAAATTGATGCAGGTGTTCACTTCAAAGAGCGCCGAGTTCCGTGAAGCCATTGCCTCCATCCTTGGCGTCAAGCTCGCCTTCTACCCGAACGGCCAGGTGCGGGTCACGTCGATATACGACCTCAACGCATCGTTCGTTTTCAAGCCCTCTTCCACGCCAGGTGGAGGCGCCTCGACGTCAAGCATCGACATGCAGCTCATTGCGCAGGGTGAGGGTGGGCCGCAAGATCTCCCCAGCATGATGCACTACTGGATCGAGAGCGAGCGGTGCATACCTGGCTTTATGGCAAGTGTGACGCTCGAGTGTTATGACAAGAGTAAGCGGGAGGCGGAGGGAGGGATGGGATGAGTTGATGAGTGGGGTGTATGACTAAGGGAGGACATTACGTTGCACTTTACATTGCAGGTCTTGAAGGCCACGCGAGCAATACGGTATGCCTGAGATGACGCCCAGAGGTTTACCTGGAGGGGTGAAGAGGAATACGAGGATGTTTTCCGCTCTTGCTTGCTTTGCGTGAGGTTTGATATTTCCTGATACCACTGACTTGTATTTTCATGTCCAATATATAGATATTTTTTCTGAACATCAGTCTCTTTGGAAGCATGAAGACGTGGCTTCTGGGTACGAATATTTCTAAATCACCGAAAAATGCTTTCGTTTTCCCAGCTTGTGACTACATGACCACTTGAAAGCAGTGTGACCACAACCGAAAAGGTCGCTGGATAGATTTGCACCCATCGATTTTGAATTCTCGTCGTATGAACGCCATCTACTGGATATTATTCCTTTCTATCGACATCTATCCAACGATACACCCCTATAAAATGTCCGACAGCTGCTATTTAGTGATTCGCCTTAGTTTTCCGAAAAGTATAAACTTGAACAGCTACAATGAAAGTTGAATGTTAACGAAAAGACACCTATGCGCTCGGTGAAGACTCACTAGTTCATGCCAAACAAAGGAGACACATACCATTCAAGCGCAATGCATATGTATGCAAACTGGAGACATAAAGGAGGATGAACTACGCGAATAAAGGGTCCAGAATAGTGACTGGATTTACTCCCTGTACATCTACCAGGAGTCACGTCTGCAGATCTATCGTTAAATGCATTCAAAATCACTCCAGATGCACAGCCTCTCTTAATGCGCGCAAAATCACGCTAATTTTCAATTATAGAATGTGGTCTAGCATCGATGCATGAGTTAAGCAGAGTGAATCCGCGGCGATGTGCCTCAGATGCGAAGGCGCCTTGCAGGTGTGAACAGGAGGCCATGTACGTCGATAATGAGGCAGTCATGCAATTTAATGCGCTGCATGTTGTGATGGCAAGGTAAGTCTTGGATTCAAAATACCAGTGCTGTCCCTTTTCTGATACATATCCTACAGTTGAATCGGATCGTTCGCCCTCGCGTCTGTATTCAACTCATCCTAATGCGCATGCTACATACGCGTGTGATGAGCATGCAATCTACCCAACCCATGAGTGTTCACGACACACGATCAAATTCTCAAACAACAAAACCAATACAGTACACCACCTCAGGTCTCTACCCTTGAACTAAGATCTCCACCGCCCAGGCTCTGAATACCGATTCGTCGGGGTGTACATCCCTGGCGCTGAATTCATCGAGTAGATCTACAGTGTGCATGGCATGTATGTAATACGTGGTATGGATGCGCATCCGAGTCAACTATTAATTTTAGACTTGCGCGAGCGCCATGATGCTTAATCCCAGCCGCGGTAGAAGAGCAGACCGCCGGCGGCAAGGGAATGCCAAGCCGCCCTGAGAAAGTACATCGCTGCTTTACTACGTCATTTGTTTATCCATTCTTAGTCATCCTAATCATTTTGCTCTGAACATCCCTAGGTGCGTATGCGAGTATTACTAGATCTGCAGCGTTAGGGCAAGTTAGAACGCTGGCAATGTGTAGCATTCGACATATAGCACAGGCATTCTCTGCCTTAATGAGTTGATTGATGCTTGAAATTTGTTTTAAAGCGCTTCCCTCAACAGCGTACATGATTTACACAAAATATTGTCACTCAGACTAAATCACGAACAAAGGTTCCTATGTATCGTCCTTGATGCATTCTTTAATCGTGTGCTTGCCCCGATAGGACGAGAACCTCGTTTCATCTTAGGCCCTCGGTAAGGCGGCCAGATCGGGGAGTAACGTCAATGGAGTTTCTCCATTCATAGACCTCCCTGGATGATTAGCATTACCGGCGGCAAGCGATTTCAGCGAGCGCCTCATACAATAATGTTGGGTATGAATGTTTATTCCACGAACAATGCGCATATGGAAGTGATTAACGACAAAATATGTGCATGCGACCGATAATGCATAACCTGGTAAGCTGCACTATGAAATTTCTCTTTCTCAAACTCTCGAATCCACAGGATAATCAATTTAATTTTTCACGTTCAAGATTCTATTGAATATTCTCTCCATTCCAACAGCCTGAGGGCCTTCTATTTCCGCGGGAAAATGCAGATTTAAATCAATAACTTATAAATCTATTTATGTACATGGGTACATTTTTGTTGCTACTTATTGCAGGGATGACGGGCATTTCCAGTCAATCTACCTTGATAGAACTGTCAGATACCCGTGAATGCTCACTGTGTTTGTCATTTCTAATATTACTTACTTGGTAAAAATAGGTATCAGCTTCGCCTAAATAGTGTTAATGCTTAGCAATGCTTTGTGTTAAAAATATCACGAGGCGCTCAGAGTGGAGCGCAGGCGAATGCATAATTACCTTGGTCCGCCTCATGGATGCATGAAAAATCTGAAAATAATACGAAATACGCCAGGAATGGGCTATACATGTAAATGAATTCAAGTATACCATACTATGTACATGGTGTTTAACTGCCATTAATATTTCTTGCCTCAAGGAAGAAACCCGATTTCTTCTCTCACCGTCTGGAAAGTGGGACGCGTCATACTGAGGTTGCCAACTATGCTATCTCAAACAAACGCATGATTGTGACCCTGAGTAGCGCATTCGAATCACCGCAGGGAAGTTTGATTTGTCTTTCCGCCGATCGTAAGTCTTGAATTTTACTTTTTTACACGCATAACGTGACCATTCCCTCAGAGTATAAAATATCCAGCAAACTCGCCATCTGTTCTTCAGAATCGGTCGTCGAATCTACCCTCTCCTGCAGCATCTCTTTTACTTAAATTCCATCTTTCTCTAGAATGCTCGCCAAGCTCGCCTCCGTTGTTGCTCTCGCCTTTCTTGGTGCCAGCGCTGCTCCCAACCTCGAAGCCAGAGATGGAACCGTCATTGCTACGGGTACCAGTCTTCAGACTGGACCTATTGCTCAAAAGCCTTGGTACTTCTGGGCAGATGCGTTAGTTTTCTTCCATGGTGTCATTTTTTTTTACTCAGTGGCTGATAATTCTGGCTCATAGCAAGATCGAATATGGTGTTTGCCCGGCTGCCATTGCGGCTGAGATTCCCGACTGCTACAGCATTACTCTGCCCCAGGATATCAACAAGGGCCAGAAGGGACAGTTCCGCACACCCCTCAGCCCCGCCGACGGTTCCACCTACTGGGCAAGCTGGACCTCAAATATTCCTTCTGCGGGCATCAACGTCACTGGAAACGCCCTCTTCCACTTATTTGAGATGTATAGCACTCAGGGCGGCTCCTTCGCATACGTTTGGATCCAGGACAACAACGTTTACTTGACCAGCCCAGATGGTACTGTCTCAGTTAGTATCTAGGGTTCTTTAGTCTGCAATGAAAACTGAAGATTTGTTCGACTGCTTTAGGACCCCACCCCTCTTTTCGGGTTCACCGACCGCAACGCCTTCCACCAGGTTCTCCTCAAGACTGGTCCCCAAGGGCACATCAGCTTTAATGTCACCGATAAAGTGAGCGGTGAGAGACTCCTGACCTACAACTACTCCGGCAAAGTTGGCACCACAGACTTCCAGTGAGTGTTATAAATCTAATGTGTTTGTTAAACATTCTCTGAAATGCATTAATTTTCCAGGTACCGCGTTGGCTCTTACCGCGACGCCTCTGTTGGCCAGACTCAGTTCGTTGAGCACATCGGAGAGTGGGACTACTACAAGGTCTAATTTTTGACTTATTACTTGTGCTTTTGGCCATTTCCTTTCCCACAATCGGGTTTACGTCGACTATCTCTTACTTTGTCTTGTCATACTTCGCGAAATAGACTTCATTGTTCCCATCTCCCATCATGTTAAAGTTATCATCCATCATTATAAGGTATTTGGCTTCGAATACTAATGCACATGCTGCCATATAAACACTTACGAAGCTTTCTGGTATGTCTGATATGCACTCGAGCATACTACCGTCCGAATTCCAACAATTTGTCGGCCGGTGACACATGTACACGAACTCTGAACTTCATTATGGATCAAATGAATTGAAATTATGTGTCGGCCAGAATTTTAAAGCTTCATGTCCATGACTTGGCAGGTGATTCAAACTATCAGGAACTTGATATAGAGCTGAATTGAAATCATAATTATAACAGAAGATGTTCTCTAGAACGTGCACTTTTCATCTAGTGTTAACTATGAAGGAAAATGCGGTGTATACAGTTTCTGCCCGTCTAATACAAAGCGCGAGCATAGAGTATTGGGTTGCACATTTTCTCGGATTAGAAACTCATCATCATTTTTATCCTCTGTCCTCGGTAGACCAAAGGTTTTCGGATTCAGAAGGGATTTGATGGCGTGTTAATCACATTTCCTAGGCTCCAAAATCCTTCTGAAATATTTTAAACCGGAGGTGAGTGCCAGGAGAGATGTCAACGATCGTCCCAACATTCATAGCGTGAAACTATGTTTAAGGCATATGTATACGGCGCCGAGCATTATTATTAAACTGTTTAAAACCAAATACTTATGACCAACGTATGTATGCGCTGCTTCGTTGATGTCTCTTTTTTCCTGTCCTGATACATTGGCAATCAATTCAGATTATCAACCTTTTTACTCATGCCTCTCTTCTCTCCATTTCTGCAGTAGCTATTATTCTCGCAGAAAATGAATTTAAACTACCGATTATAAACCCATTATTTGCACACATTCTATTGGGGTGACGAGCTTTTCAGTTGCCTTGAATGAACTGTCAAATACCTGTGAGTTGTGATGGCATTGACATTTCTAATAATATTTTGAGTGACAGCAGGGCATACTTGAGTAGTGGTTCTGCTCTGGTGCCTTACAATGCTCCAAATTAAAGTCATATTTTCAGGAATTGTGATTCAACACATGTGTAGTGATACACTAAATGTGGATCTGCACCCAAATTCCATAGAAAATGCATGTTATTATAATCAGAATTACCTGGACAGTGGGACCAGGTAGTAGTGCCCAGTAGAAATATCCATAAATACAGGGAATGGAAGGGCTAGCTAGCACAGCACATGATGAAAGTATATCTGTACTAAGAATAACCACTGGTATCTGGGACCTGGGGTAGCACTGGTGCATGCCTGAATAGCTAACTTGGACTGGAATGCACCTATAACCTAGCTGTATATCAAGGTTTGTCCCTAAAAATAAATAAGAATTAGAGATCACAAGCTACAGTAGTGCTATGTCAGAAAATGTCAGAAATAATATTGGAAGGATTTCTGACTGTAACACTAAAGATAAGAACTAGTGGCTTCAGCTTATGTGCTGCACCCTTCCAATTCTCATGGATTCTAACTTAAATGTGGTCCACACATCAGAAGAAAGTACTGCAAGGTCAGAAAGTTGCCATAGACAACTTGGAGACTTATAACTAGAGACTGAGTCTAGTGTTGAGAGCAAGAAAGACTTGTCAACCTAAGTTAACTCAGAAAGGAGGTTGGAAGGAAGTTGGAAGTTAGAATATGAAAGAGACTTAGAACATAATCAGGAGACTAGGGGAATCTTAGTCAGTATTGGATTGGAGACTAGAATACAGAACTGAGCTACTTAAATACAAGTATTGCTAATGTGTCAACTACAATGATGAAAACTGTGCTGTCTCTGGTTATTGGAAATTTGGAGCATGTCTTAGTATTGCATGTATTTATTTGACAAGCCAAGATTAGAGCCCTGAAACATCAATCAATACTGTAAGGGCATGCACAAACCATCCACCCCTACACTTACTTTGTTTTCCTTCTCTGTAGCCTTAACCATACCCATATATGGATTCATGGAATGATCATTCCTGTGGGGAGAGGCAATCTGACTGTCAAATTTGGTAAGACTGTGGAATATGCACCTTACTGCAGCTCTACAGCTCAAAGGGACCATAGCTTCAAAAGTATAAAACAAGGAGGAAATTCACCTTTCATTCTATAGGCTCATTCTTTGAATAAGCCCTCTGCACCACCTCTTTCAAACTTAAACCTTTACATACAGTTCTCCCTAGAATGTTCACCACACTTGCATTTGTCCTTGACCTTTGCTGTTCTTGGTGCCAGTGCACTACCAACCTTGAAGCCAGAGCTGGAACCATCATTGCTGGTGGTAACAGCCTGCAGATTGGTCCTATTGCACAACACCCTTGGTATTACTGGACTGGTGCATCAGTTCTTCTCAAATATATTAGTTTATCTTTGGATCTTATCATAGGAACATCTAATCTCTGAGATAACTGCATGGACATCATGAGGTGACAGTGCCCATGAGGATGACACAAGGCTTTCTTTTTATGATTGATTGTTACTTACATGCACAACACACATGTAGTGCAGCACATTACTTACATGCATAAACCATTAGTACATGCATAGCTGTCATATCCCTATATGTGTCAAGTTTTGTTCCAAAAGGTGAATAAGGACCAGAGGTTGTAGATTATGACAGTGCTACATTGGAGAAATGTCAGAAGTAATGTTGGAAGGATTTCTGACTGTAACACTAAAGATAAGAACTGTTGGCTTCAGCTTATGTGCTGCACCCTTCCAGTTCTTGTGGGTTCTGACTTAGTAAATGATCCATATTGGAAGATAATTACCAGTGTCAGAAGAGTGTCAGTGTCACAAACATGCTTTCCAGGATACAGGCTAGAGGTTCTGGACAGATAGAGTATGCATGATGACCAGGAGAGACACCAGAAACACCAGGAATATCTCCAGGAAACATGTTCAAGTGCTACCAAAGAGAAGAGTCAAGATGGGTGATGGCTTCAGGTTATGTGCTGCACCTCCTTCGTTCCTATGCCCAATTTACAGGTGATATGATCCAGGTATAGTGACAACTGATACTCAACTTCCTGACCAGAGATTTGGCCAGGAGGGATCTCTGGAGACTGGAAATCTTGTTGAGTGTGAAGTGTGACAATGAGTGAGATGATAATGAGCAGGGATGAGTGAGGATGAATTAGAAGTAGCTTATCCACTAGCTGGAGACTAGTAAGGATGTTAAACACAATAATTAA
>JASFDF010000151.1:0-45059 GCA_036937115.1 Nidularia sp. FH-822889
ATTTTATATCTATCTGTGAGCCGGTGCGGTTGAGCGGAGCAGGCATCGAACAGGGCATGAGGGATCAACGTTGGTCTTGGTACGGTGGTAGCCTTGAGCCGTTCTGTGACAGCAATGAAGTGAAAGAGTTGACAGCAACTTTCTGTCTTTGCAAAGAGGTCTGTGAGTGTGCGAGCGTGCGAGCGGAGTGCTGGAGGGAGTGGAACATGAGATCGCAACCACTTACTCACTCCCGAGCATGTGGACCGTGAGCTTGCGAGAGTCGGGGGTGTTAAAATAACGTCCCAGCAAGGGACAAAATGTTATAAGGGTGTAAACGAGCGAAGACACAAATAGCAGGCTACGTCGTTTATAAGAATGTAAATGAAACTAAACTCAGTACGAAATATAAAACAAATACATGAATGGGGATAGCCCAGGTGCGATATATGCTGCGCCGCTACTTATCTCTTTCCTTTTCGTGTATCGCGGCTAGCTCGCAATTATCTCCAACAGGGGGGCTGAGGTACACACGGCGAAGAACTGAGAACTAGAGCAATGGATCTTGAATGGAACGCAAAAGAGCAAGGTGGGCGTCTGGCATTCCGAGTCGCGCATCGCGCCAGTACGATTCCCACGCCTGAAAGCACCATCCCGTGAACAGTCAATGCTCATCTTCCGCCATGTTCCCCTCGTTCTCTTCCATTATCCATGCAAGCTTCGATATCAGTTATCCTGCACAACCATTCAGTGCACAAGATTCATTAACCTCCTATGTTGCCCATGGAATTAGTGACGGTGTGGCCATGACGTGCCGCAGCTTGGCTCAAAAGTAGAGACAACATTTGGTATGCACCGTTACACAGAATACAACTGTGATACAAATACATGGGCAACAAGTACAAGAAAGAGACAAAATTTCAAAGAGTTGATATCAACCCCAGGGCAACATTGTGCTAGTAGTCGGAAAGTTCATGGTAGATGTGGAGGCCAAAGCGGGATTAATGATGAATGAAAATGTTGATAAGGAAGGGTCCTACACTTTATCAAGTGCCATGAGATTTCCGGAAAAATATGGTGCCTTCAACCATCCGTCATGAGGACTATTCCTGTCTGCCAGTTTACCGCCTACATACAGTGAGCTTAATGAAGAACTGGAATCACATGCTATAATCCACTGAGCTAGGGGGCTGATGGAGTTGAAACTTGAAGTATTAAATAATATGTGAACTTGCGGGGCATTGGCCCGCCTCTGAGTCTTAAGAAGCATGCAGAGAGCCGACAGATGCTCGCACATATAGTATCTGCCGGGATGTTCAAACTTCAAAGCGGCGCCGAGTTCGCTGACCCTGGTAGCCGGAAGTTGATACCTGTCGATGCGAACAACACCAACAAGTGATGATATGACTGAAATTGGGATTGAAAGTTTTTTTGTGGCCTTTCCTGAAGACTTTGAGGAAGGTTTTTCCGGCAAGAATTGAGATGGAAGTTAACGGGCCAAGGACAACCGACGCGGCTGTGAAGGTTGTATGTGGCTATTATGCAAAATCCTTCTGGACCATCTCCATCAAGCCGAGTCGGCTTGTCGCCGTCAACATTGTCAACAATCGTCGACTTGTTTCTTGACACGGTTGCTTCGACGGTCTTACAAATGTAGTCAAGTGTCCTGCCATATGTGAGTTATCTCTGACCCAAGGGTTATCATTCCATCTAATTCCCCTATCAGAAACATCTTAAACCCTGATAAATGATATCCCGTGCGACGTGGAAAGGCTTTTAATTCCGCTCTACCAACCCATCCATAATCTCGCTGTCCCTCGCGCTCTTGATAATTGCCGAAAGTTAGTAATTTTTCACATCAAGTAACATCTGTTGACCATGTTCTCTCAAAGATCATAGCTAGTTCTGTCTTACTGAGACTAGGTCGACAAAATGACGAAAGATGTGCTTCTTGTGGGATTCGGTGCTATCGGGGCCATCTGTACGTCGAACCTAGGATAAGTTCAACAGCTAAGTTCATTCCAGTGATGTAGACTCTCTCATCCTCAAACGGAGTGGCCATGTCCGTGTGACAGTTGTGGCTCGGAGCAATTATAATTCAATAGACAGTGAGTACAATCATGATTCCCTGGTAAATCCTGCATGTTCTAAGCAAGCCTATCGGCGCTAAAGCGCAAGGTATGCATATCAAGAGCGATAAATATGGTGAATTTACAGGTTGGAAGCCTGACCGCCGTGAGTTCATGTGTTCTCGTACCCAAGCGATATGTTCGTCCAGCTCTAATCACCACCTGTTCACCAGTATGTAAATCCGTTTCCGATGCTGCCGATCGACCCTATTCCTATGTGTTTGTCACCACCAAGGCCATTCCAGACGTGACCAAGACGTCAAATATTTTGGAGCCGCTACTTTCTTCTTCATATACTGAGCAGCATCCTCAGCCCGTCTATGTGTTACTGCAGAATGGTCTGAACGTAGAAGTGGAACTTTATAACGCCATAAAAGCTCTTGGACAGGGGGAACCACGTATCGTGAGCGCTGCGGTATGGGTTTGGACCAACTTGCTCGAACCTAATGTTGTGGAACACAGTCACGCTGTAAGTTCTTGAATCGAAAGATGTGATATACGACTCACACTGCCATATAGGGTAAAGTTGAGCTTGGGATATATAGGCCTAATGACTTCACAACTACCAAGAACACTTCAGAAGAAATGGCGGTATTAGAAGATGTTGGTCGGATACTTGAAGCTGGGGGGCTCACTGTCTTCATCGTCCCAGAAATCCAACGAAGGAAGTTCGCGAAGAACTTCTGGAATGTCTCTTTCTCTTCGTTTGCAACTCTTACCAAGTGCGTTTGAGTCCTATCTTCGGCATGCATATGGTCTTATACTCGACCCTCTACAGCTATAGGCTTCCTGCTATCTTCCGCCCACCTCCAATAGAACCTGCAGCATCATATGAACCATATGTATCGCCTGCAACAGCGGTTCTTATCGAGAAATACACTATCCCTAACATAAGGGCAACGTTGGTGGAGATTCTGGCCTTAGGTACACATGCCTATCCTAGCAGATCTTCTGACAGATATCTGACACTACTGCTATCAGGCCGTGCTCTTGGCTTTCCTGATTCCCAGGATGGCCTACCTTCTTCAGTCGTTGACGATACTCTAGAGAGTACTAGGAAAAGCCACATGTCACCGGACAACACCCACACGCCCAGCATGCTTCTGGATGCGGAGAAGGGTCAGCCGATAGAAGTGGAGGTGATAGTAGGCGAGGTCGTCCGTATGGCTAGAGAATACAATGTTGATGTTCCGGTAAGCGCTCTATTTTAGGCTCTTCGTTCGTTTGAGTATCGTTTATTAATGCCTCTCTTTGTAGCGAGTGGAGATGCTCTATGCTCTGCTATTGGTTGTGCAGAACCAGATCTTACGGAAAAGGGATGCCACGCAGTAATATCGCAAGATAGTGGTGTATGTTGCGGATCATGAACGAATCTACGTGTTTCGTGTGACTCGTCTCTTATGAAACCGTTCGCACACTTTTCCTGCACACGAAGGCCGGTATTTTCGCCATCTAACTATTTCTCGCGGTTTAGCGCCCTGCATGTCGTCAAGACAGCTTAACTTTAAGATCTTAACCTTCAGGGAGGACTCTTATTATTGTCTATTATTAGAAGCTAACGAGATAGGGATGAATATCCTTGATCTTTATTGGGAAGGTACCAATTCTCCCGTGGGTCCTTCCGCGTTATCTATATTTCCTGGTTGAATACGAGCCTATCATTGCCTGTTTCAGACGCATAAAAGCGCCGTACCAGTGAAAACACGCATGTTACCGGATCACCCTGAACGCCCAGAGGCCTAAGCATCTGTTAATTAATGGTCGGACTTTCGGACCGCCCATGGATAGCCCTCGTTATTGTCTCTTGAGATATTACAGGATCATTTGGTGGAGCTGCACGAATGAACAATGTTTCAATCCTAGAATGGCCAATAATCATGGGAAGGAGTTGGGAGGTAGTCGGGCACGTATATATTTCTCCATCGGTGCCTTTCTGTTGAGACAGGCAAGGTGCAAAGATGACCATACTCAACCCTCAGCAGGATGTCCTCGTCGTTGGTCTCGGTGCCATTGGTGCCATGTGTATGTTTTAGCATCTATCAAGGCTCAAGTCTGAACTGACGGTGAACTTTTTTGCTTATGCTTAGATTCTCTTATCCTTAGCAAGAGCGGAGCCGTTCGCGTCTCTGCTGTGGCACGCAGCAACTACGATTCTGTGAAGGGTATATCGCTCTTATATCTCCAACCTGTATGTTATAAGCCGCTAATTAAATGCTCTCAGCTTCTGGAATCACCTTCCAAAGCGCAAAGTACGGCGAAATCAAAGGATGGAAGCCCGATCGATGTAAGCTGCGCTTTCGTCAATCTGTGGTTCTTTCGCTAATTTCCACCATTTTTAGTGTTTAAGTCAATCGCTGAAGCTGCTGACCGGCGATACTCTTATATATTCGTCACCACCAAAGCCATACCGGAGATAACCAGGACATCAGACCTGCTTGCACCATTTCTGTCGGCGTCTTACACGAGCAGATATCCGCCACCCACGTACGTTATCGTACAGAACGGCCTTAATGTCGAGGTCGACCTGTACGAAGCTCTAAAGAAGCTGGGAACCGGGGAGCCCAGGATCATCAGCACCGCGGTGTGGACCTGTGCGAACCTTGTTGCCACTAATGTTGTGCACCACAATGCCTTTGTAAGTCCTTCGGTGGGTCTTCTGGTTATGTCATGTTGAAGCGTTGGACATAGGACAAAATTGTGTTGGGAGCATATAGACATAGACAATGCACTGTGGAAAGCAATACGCTCAAAGAATCGATCGCCCTCGAAGATATTGCGCGTGTAATTCGCGCAGGGGGGGGGACGGCTGATATTGTCCCCGAGATCCAGCGCATGAAGTTCTCCAAGAATTTCTGGAACGTCGCGTTTGCTTCATTCGCGACGCTCACTGGGTATGTGGTTCCTTTTATTTATAAGATAGGGGCTCACTGTATTGATTAGATATACTCTGTCGGCGATATTTCGCCCACCTCCAGGGGACTCGCAACTTGCTTACGCTCCATATTTATCACCAGCAACGGCGGGCCTTGTTGAGACATATACAATCCCGACCATGAAAGCAACCCTCATGGAGCTTCTTGCGTTAGGTGCGACTGGCGGTGTCTGCTGCTGCGTCTCATGGTCAACTTCCATATTGATATTTTCTTCCAGGCCGTGCTATGGGCTTCCCTGATTCAGATGACGGGCTTCCCTCCTCGATGGTAGATAATGCAATGACTAACATCAGAGCCTTATACGACAAGCCAGATAGCGGGCATAAGCCGAGTATGCTGCTCGATGCTGAGAAGGTGCAACCTATCGAGGTGGAGGTGATCCTCGGGGAGGTAGTGCGCATGGCTAGAGAGCTAAAAGTGGACGTACCTGTGAGCATCGTGCTTTCTTGCTATCTTAGTGGTGCTGACGCAGTGTTAGCGCGTGGAGACTTTGTACGCACTATTGCTAGTTGTCCAGAATCAGATACTGCGACGACAAGCGAGGGTATAATCTGACATATGTAGCTAATATTCAATGTATTTTATTTTATTCGTATATGATAATTGGTCGAGACTTAAATATGCAGGGAGGATGTCACTTTCAGCAGCCTGGTTGACTACAGGGGATGTAGGTCCGGAGTTGATCTAAATTGCGAACTCTATTGCCTCCATTGGCTGAGTATAATTACTGCTTCCTGTTCCCAAGCGCAGACCGCTGTTCAATGGCTGTTCCTCGTTGATTCCTCGGCACCGCTGGAATCTGGTGGAATTCTTGAGGGAGTCATGGGACCACGTGACTGTAATTCCCATTGTTTGCAGATGTTTGATTCAAACCATATGCGTTCATATTTAACTCGGGTAGACACATTCGCAGAAGCGTTAGTCTATTGCTCAGCCTTGTACCTTCCTCTCCGCGGTTGGCAGGTGCAAGTTTGAGTAAACCACTTCTCTAGAGCGTATAGCTCGCATTCTTCCCTATCCAACGATCAATTGATTCCATCCAACGCCCCCTCAGACACACGCGTCGCCACAGTGCTTCTCTTGGGTATCAGTCTCAAAGTTCTGGCGACTTTCTTGATTTCAAACTAGTCTATTTCGTGAAGAATTATGTCCTATAGAGGCGGTGATCGAGGCAGTGACCGAGGTCGTGGACGTGGTGGTGCATCTGGTGGCCGCGGAAGTCCTGACCCCAGAGGGCGTGGAGGTCCTCCTAGTGGCCGCGGAAGTCCTGACCCTAGAGGGCGTGGAGGCCCTCCTAGTGGCCGCGGAAGTCCTGACCCTAGAGGGCGTGGAGGCCCTCCTAGTGGCCGCGGAAGTCCTGACTCCAGAGGACGTGGAGGGAGCCCTGACTTTAGAGGTCGTGGAGGAAGTCCCGGCTTCGGCGGTCGGGGTTCCCCGGACCCTAGAGGACGAGGCGGACCTCCTCGAGGAGGTTTTGGCGGAGGCGGCCGAGGAGGCTTTGGAGGTGGTCGTGAACAAGGAGGGTGATTATTATTTTCTAATTCACCTGTCTGAGAATTTAGTACAATATTCATTTCATCTCAGAGTCTTCGCTCCAGGCACTACTGCCAATATTGACACCCGACTTGCTGACAATTCACAAGACGCACTTGTCCAAGCGTTTAGATCCTTGCGCGTCAACCCAAATGAGCTACCTGTCCGACCAGACTTTGGCACAAAGGGTAAGGTCATCAAGCTACGCGCCAATTTCTTCCCCGTGAAGGTCCCCAAGGGCCCTCTATACGAGTATGACGTGTCTATTGCTCCGACAGCGGGGACTGCTATTCGCCGTGTCAAGAGACGTATCTTCCAGCTCGCGGAACAAAGCGCTGACTGGACACAGTTTGGGCTCAAGGGTAACGTAGCCCATGACCATTCTGCAAAATTGATTGCGGCCAAGAAGCTCCCCCAGCCGCTCTCCATTCGAGTCCCGTTTTACGATGAAGATGCCGATGTTCTGAAACCAGGAACTAAGGGTTATAAAGAGTATACATTGACTATCCAATTCATCCAAGAGATCGAGATGCAGAGTCTCATGAAGTAAGCTACTACGTTCTTATACCTTTCTTAATATGCTTATGATACACTCGTAGCCATCTTGCGGGCAGTACACAGTACCGTGGATACGATATTATGCCAGTTATATCTGCGCTGAATGTGATCCTTGCCGCCCATCCCAATCGATCAGGAGGAGGTGGGGTGATGGTTGGCCGCAACCGCTTCTTTTTCCCGACCGCTGCTCCCCCGTTCTCCCTTGGAGGAGGCTTGGAAGCGTGGAAGGGCTTTTACTCATCTGTACGACCTACCCACAAGCAACTCATGGTAAACGTCAATGGTAAGTACTTCAAGCTCCTCAATACTATCTGCTTAACACTTCTGCCAGTTTGCACCACTGCATTCTACGTTCCTGGCAGTCTCGCCCGAGGAATGATGGACTTCGCGAACTCGAGCTTTGGTGCCCGAATGAGTGCATTCGTCAAAGGAGTGCGAATCAAAACCATACATCTTGGATACCACAAGACCATCAAAACTGCCTCAAATATGAACGCCAGACAATATTCCTTCCAAACTGACGATTATGGCAAGGTCACTGTCGAGCAATATTTCAAAAGAAGTGTGTCATAATCCTTTCGTTAGGCATACGCTCTAACTGACCGATCTCATCGCCTTTTCAGAGTACAGCATAACTCTGCAGTATCCAGAGCTACCTCTTGTCGATGTGGGTGGCCAGAAGTCCAACCTCCTTCCTCCGGAGGTCTGCGAGATCCTTCCTAATCAAGCCTTCCGCGGGAAGCTGACGGACGAACATACCGCTTCCATGATAACCATAGCCGCCAAGCCACCTAACGTCAATGCCAACGCCATCGTCGGGCCAGGTCTCAGCGAGCTCGGGTTCAGGGATGGCGCCTCTCCTCTCGGCGCCTTCGGAGTCAGCATTGGCACGGAAATGACGGTAGTGCCGGGACGCATCCTTCCCCCGCCCGGGATTGCCTACGGCCAAGGGACCCCGCGCGTAGACGACCGCGCCAGCTGGAACCTGCGGGACGTCAAGTTTGCTAAGGGAGGGCGACTGGAGAACTGGGCGGTCCTAGTGATTCTCGATGGGAACGGCAGGGATGAGTTCCAAAGCCCCACAGATCCTGAGCTGCGCAGCGTCATTCAGGGGTTCTCGAGGATGTGCGGTACGAGCGGGATGACTGTGGATAGGAAGGAGCCGCCTGTTCTTGCCGCACGCTTGCCGCCGAAGGATCGCACGGACCCGACGCGCGCTGCGGCTATTGATGCAATTAGGAATGCGTTGAAGAATGGTCTGAAGTCGAAGCCGACATTAGTTATGATTATTCTGTCGAATGGCGACAAGCACATCTATTCTGGTATCAAGCATCTTTGTGATTCGTATCTGGATATTGGTGCGTTCTTGCAACCATTTGTTCTTCACAGCGCTTATCCTTGTTTTCAGCTACCGTGTGTGTGCACTCTAGCAAAATTCGAAAGGAAAAAGGTTCGTTCTGGAGTTGTTATATTCGCTATCCGCGTTTATTCATTGTGTTATGCAGGTCAACTACAGTACTATGCCAATGTGGCTCTGAAGGTGAACATGAAGATGGGAGGTGCTAAGTAAGTAGCTTTCAAACCGTCGAGCTAGTACCGCGTCTCACTATATAACAGCCATGTCCTGGATCCCCGGAGCATGGACTGGCTTCTGAAGGCCCCAACTATGATTGTCGGCATCGATGTTACTCACCCAGGGCCAGGGAGTGTCAAGGGGACGCCTTCCATCGCTGCTGTCGTCGCCAGCACTGACCGTACCTTCGCACAATATCCAGCAAGTATGGAAATTCAGGAAACGAAGAAAGAGGCGTGTCTGCTCCTTCTTGCCCTTGTATTATGTACTGATGAGTCTTCAGATGGTCACCAATTTAGCAGGAATGATGAAAGAGCGTTTGGATTTGTTCAGGAAGAAGAACAGTGGTGCCCTTCCAGACCGTGTACTCGTTTATCGTGATGGTGTTTCCGAGGTACACCTCTGCTCACGCAAACTTGGGCCTTTTCTCACCTCTTTGTATACAGGGTCAGTTCCTCATTGTGCTAGCTGAAGAGCTGCCAGCCATCAAAGCAGCGTTCAGGAAATTCGACACTCCTCAGAAGCCATATCGGCCCAAGCTTAGCATCATCATCTGCGTGCGTTCATCGTCCAATAGCTAAGAGCTTTATCATTCTAACATGCAAATTGGAACAGGGAAAACGCCATCACACTCGATTCTATCCGACTGAGGCGGAGAATGCTGACCACAATGGGAACCCTCGCCCTGGCACCGTCGTTGATAGAGGTGTAACTGCGATCTATGACTTCGACTTCTTTTTGCAAGGTATGGTGTCTATCTTCAGCCACAATGCGCACGATTTGCTTACGAGAATTTGTGTATAGCCCATGGCGGTCTACAAGGAACTACTCGACCCACACATTATTACGTCGTCCATGACGAGATTGGCTTCAAGGCGGACGAGCTCCAGGGCCTCACAAATTCCGTCAGCTACATGTTCGCGCGCGCAACGAAGGCCGTCAGTTTGGTGTCGCCTGCATATTATGCAGACTTGGCTTGTGAGCGCGGTAGATGCTACCTACATAAACTCCTCCAAGGCATCAGTAGCAGTGGCGGGTCGACCGCCAGTGGATCAGAGGAGCAAGTCATGCAAGAAGCACGCACCCTCTGGCATGGCGGCGTTTCGGGGGCCGCTCTCAAGGACACTATGTTCTATCTGTGATTTTAATACTTCGTTTTCGTTCCAACACTCTCCATATACGTCTCCACTACCACCTACCATTGCCTCCATGATTTGTCTCTGGATATGTATTCGCGAATGAGCATTGTGTTTTACTATTACATACGTACAGGTATGTAGGACAAAATGCCGCACCTTGTATTATTATCAGAAATGGAAGGATACCTATTTATGATGACTCGAACTAACAACTGCGCTCATGGCAGGGTTGGAAGCCGTCAATAATCTGACTCAAGCAACGTCGAACCCGCAGTCCTTTAGGGTTCGTTGTCGAGGAAGAGTAACAGAAATCACGCATTTGTTACCTATCGGGGCAAATCAACATCATACTCGGTGACCCTCAGGCGCTTGGACTCTGAAGGGTGCAGCCATGGCGCAGCTGCTTACCGCTTCTTCTCACTTACCTCCTACTCTCTTCCTCTCTTCCTACCCCTACTCATCCCGGACATATCTCAGCCATGATGGCCAGTATCATGAGCTATTTCGGAAGTCGCAAAGACCCTAAACAGTCAGCACGAGAAGCTATTGTGACGCTGCGGCAACAGTTACAGATGATTGAGAAGAAGGAGGAATATCTTCAGAAGAAGATCGGCGACGAGTTGAAGAAGGCCAGAACGAATGCCGTATCAAATAAGGCTGGTGCGCATCTGGCTTGTATGGCTCCTTGTCGAAGGTCTGCTCCTGACGGCTATGGCTATGCCATTGTAGTTGCTACTGCTGCTTTGAAGAGGAAGAAAGCATTCGAGGTCGAGCTAGATCGATTAACTGGGACACGATTTCAACTGGAAATGCAAGTGAACACGCTAGAGTCCGTGAATCTGAACGTAGAGACAATGGGTGCAATGAAGAAGGCTTCAGATGCATTGAAAGTTATCCACGGCAATCTGTGAGTACTTCTCATCCTGAGCTCTTGCACGAGGGTGCTATTAATGCACGTATCATGCAACAGTACACTGGATAACGTCGAGGATATAATGTCTGACGTGAACGAACAGCGGGCACTGGCGGACGAGGTCGCAGCGGCGATCGCGAGTCCCGTGTACGGCGATGCCATGGACGAGGTGGGTGTGTTGATGCATTACGTCATTCATGAACTTACATTTCTTCCGAAGGACGAGCTCAAGGCAGAATTGGAGGAGCTGGAGCGGGAGGAGCTGGACATGCGGCTGAGCGAAGCGGATCATGCACCCGTCCATTTACCACCAGGATCAGTCAGGCAACCAGAGAGTAAGTATTTTTTTTAATGCTCATACATCAAGAACACTAGCTCATCATTTCTCCAGAAGTTCAAGCACCAGCAGACGACGAAGCGGCGCAACTCAGAGAGTTACAAGCATCTTTGGCAATGTAGCCACCCTTTGTCTTTTCTCTAATGTCGTTCCTCCTTCGTGAGCACTTTGGATTCGCTCCCCTTCTTCTCGCTGCGTTCTCACTGTCAATCGCGTTGTATTATATCTATTATCCATTAGCTGAGCAGACAATGTACGTTTGATGATAATGACTGTTTTGATTTGCTGTCATATATAGATTAAGGAAGAGGCTGATGCTGCGAAGAGATAGATTTAGATTATGGAATACATTAAGAAACCTCGTAGATATTAGAATGCAGGCTTTTGTTACTGGATTGTGCAGACATTCAGAACTACGGATTCCTGAGAATTAGACGTAAGACTGACGGCAGAACATCCAAATGGGGAGTGTGTTTCTCCAGGGCCAAGAATGCGATGACTTTAAAGAGCATATAAGGGGAGCGCATGACTCCAAATCTCCTACAAGATAGCTAAGTACGTGCTTCTTTTAGCATAGCTGCGATTCTCGTCTTTGAACGCCTAGGAGCAGCCGTGGAAGGGCAAGGTTATAAAGAGGATCCACTCCTGTTACAGGACGGCTAGAGTGCACAATCAGGACCGTGATCACGATGCTGGCGTTCCACAAGGACGTTCAAAAACAAACATGGGCTCTTTCTACCACAGAAATCGGTCCTAATTACTCCAAATTTCGGGAGCAGCTGATCCCATAAGAGGCCTCTTGTGGTTCTTCCTCGCCGAGCTAGCGGGGTGTGTCCTTTTTGAAGTAGCTACGATCTTCATAAACATCGAGAAGTAGCCATAGAAAGAGAAGGATTATGCTGCAGGCTTCCCCTTCATTGTTGTCCAAAAGGGAGGGTAGAAGAAAATTATTTGGACTCTGCGCTGTAAAAGCACATCGTGGTGGCAGAAGAGTGAATAATGAAATGTCTCTATTGTTGACCTGCATATTTGGGATATCTTTTGGAGGACAAGGAGCCTGCAACAGCCTAGGGGATCTTTAGAGTGACATTTGAACGGAGATCGAACCTCAAAACCTAGAATTCGTACACGCGTATTAGATTCGACTCAGCAAAGACGATAAAAGTTAAAAACACCCCTTACCCTCCAACCATACGCACTGAATATTGAACCTCTATCCAACCTCCAATCTCCCGCAATCCCGGCACACTATACCCCAGATCTCTCCCCACCACCAATAGTGGTAAAATATCGAATAGAAACTCCTCCGGCAATGACCCGGACAGACCCAGCAGCTGTCACTACATTCCTAGCCGAAAGCTAGCCACTTGACACGAAAGTAGGACAAGTTCTGGAATTATCCTGCAGAATTTACGTGACCTTCAGGAGATTTGATAGTGAAGGGCATTTATAAAGGATAAAGTTCGTATGAACAGGTGGATCATAAGTCTTATCCCGCATAATGATAATGCTTTTCGAGGTAGTGCTCAGTGACCAGTCATAGAATCAGATCAGGAAGAACCGCGTGACCATCACAGTAAAGGTTTAGTGGAGTGACAAGTCGGAATACGTCACAACGTCTGGTTCTCCCAGTCAACTTTTCGTCTCATTATCAACTTCACTGACCACTCGCAATCCAACTCGAATATTTAATCTCATAAATCCCTTATAATCCTTCAATAATAGCCTAAGGACCTCAGGAAATCCGTTAGAATCGGGTACATTCAGATTTACACTCTGAAACCCAGGTAGTGTTTATATCATTTGCCTTTCACAGATCTTCGAATTTCTCGACTGCTAAAGCTTGCAGGTAGTTAAGGAAATGCATGCGTGTCTATTCATACCTGAACTGCTGGCTAATGTATTTCAACATTTACGTGATGGACGTCCAGATTGACTGCTTCCGTACCGTCCACAGCTTGAACCCTTGGAATGCTCTGGAGAGGCGACGTTGGCCAGACTAGCAAGGACATGTAAAACATTCCACGAGCCTGCGTTAGATCTACTCTGGCAGTTCCAAACATCTATAAAACCTCTGCTACTGCTCCTGCCCGCGGACACGTATACACTGAATAAGATTCCACATGCTGATTGGTCGACACTGGTATGTACTTCGGACGAAAACCTTCCGCTATTGACTGAAATAGCTTTCCAAGAGATTGAAAAGAGACCTTCGGCCTCAATATTTCGAAAGAGTTAACTGTACCGATATCGAATTAAATTAATGACTGTTGAAGCCCTAATCGATAGTCATCGTGTCCGTCTGGATACTCCATTTCTCTCCTTGCCATGGTCACGTAAGCCATTTACTGGCTCATTGTTACCCAACCTTTCGCAGTCAACAATCTCCGCTAATTACTTCAAGCATTTGGCCATATTCCCTCGTCTGCTTTTTGGAGCTGCATTACATTCCTTACGCATAATCCTCCCGAACGAAGAAATCCATCCTTGGGAAGATATAGCAGCCCTCACGAGGCCCCTATGTTCAACATTATCTCGGTTCATCTTGGAGACTGTCGATGTAGAGCAGTTTCCAGAAACGTTGGAAGTGTCGAAGAATCTCATGAGCTTGCTGCTTGATTTTCGGGTTATCAAGACCTTACAGTGCCGGTATATCGACGTTACGACTGCTGCATTATTCCACCTTCCTTCGCTCCCAAATCTAAGCGAGCTCGCTATCGCTATCGACGAGCTAACTGCAGAAGAGTTCTTTGCTAGTTCAAGGTCAGCTGTCGGCCAGTTTTCAGTGCTGGAGCAATTGAGCATAGTTTGCCCGACTATGCGTGTCTGCATATCGCTCCTTCGTGCCGGACACTTTAACCAAGTCAAATCCATGACCTTGGAATGTGATTTGTGCGATCCATGGGATTTGGAAGTTTTATCAGACGCCCTCCGTACAAGTCTTCCGCATTTCAAATTGGAATCTCTTTCGCTCTTCCACACGCCAGTAGAAGATGAAGAAGAATATGGGAATGCAGCTACACGGCTTGTCGTGAACTGGAATGTCATCAGTCCTTTGCAATCGTTCTCCAGCTTGTCAATATTGAAGATTGAAAATTGCCATTCTGCTGATCTCGACGACTCCTTCCTGAGAGATATCTCAGCCCATTGGCAAATCTTCGGATCCTGTATCTCAGTGATCGTTCTCTAGGACCTGTCCATCCTAAAATGACGTTGTCAGGCTTTCTTTCTCTCATTGGATCTTGCTTGAAACTCGAGGAACTTACCATTCGTCTCAATGCTTGTATTGTCCCTTCTTTTGCCCAGTCTGGCGAAACTATTCCTCATTCCAACCTTCGCTTGCTTAATGTCTGCAGTTCTCCCGTCTGCTACCCTGATGAAATTGCTGGGCTATTCTTAATTGCATTCCCTAAATTGAGATTCTTCTCTCATTGGTGGGCACTTTGGTCTGAATCCTATATTTCCCAGCTTCCTGGTTCGGGATGGATTAGCGCATCTAGGTGGCGGAAAGTACAACACACCATTGAGCTAGTTCTCCAGAATCATAGAAGCAGAAAGGACGTATGATAGTGACTTCTTTGTACAACTATAGTCAATGTGGATATTATATCTGTACTGTTCAGGTTATGTCGTAGAAGTACACTGCCCAAGCCCCTTGTCCTCTGACCAGTGCCGTTTAATCTTCCTGAAAATACACTCGAGTATAACATAGACAGGCCGAAGCCACATTAACTAAGAACCCGGGTTGTCGATGCCACAATGACTTAGGGTTCCTATGCAGAAGTTATAAAACATATACTCCAGATCGCAAGACTAATAATTATATGTAGAAATCTTTGACGAAGTTATGACTATGAGCTATATAATTTGACCGAAATCACATCTCTGCGCGAACTTTCGAGCAGTTACATAGTACTGCTAACATGATCTACTCTAAATATGTGGTTTAGTGTCCCCTTTTTACCCTTGTGCTATGGTTTTGCCTTCTCCAATGGCTTCCACTTCGAGTTAGTGAAACCTGCTGTAGAGACAATACTGTCGCCTATTGGAGCCAGGGACTTTAATGAAATCGTTTCGGAGCATGTCCGTTCAGACTGGGAAAGGTTCGCTTTCGGTTCACCAGACACGCCAGAAGTTGCGAGATTGATAACGAGTTTCGATCGTGCATCAACTGAGCATAATGGCTTCCGTGATGCTGCTATCGATGAATTTAAATGATGTCTTAAGAACGGAGAAATATCACCGCTATTTAGCGTTACGGTTTTGGTGTCTGGCTCTATATTCTCTTGGTGGATAGCAGGCTTCTTCACCGAACGATTTGTCGCAACAGGCGGAACAACCAGCTGAGGCTCACAATAACGGGACCGCTGAGAGATAGATATTGCCTCTAGACCGCTGATTAATGCAGAGAGGGGATTAACTTCAGAAGTCAGGGTTGTCGAGCGTTCCGAGGAAGTAGCCTCAAGATCGATAATAGGAACGTCAATATTTTTTGAAGCTTGCATGCGAGGGCGATAACTACTCCGAACGAAGATAAACAATAGTCAAGAAAGATAAAGCAGTACAGATCTGACCTGGGATTCTGGACAATGATTTCGTGCGCTTTCATGACGATAGAGCTGAAATACACTTTACCCCATTCTTCAGCCATTATCGGATCCTTCAAATAAAACCATCCAATTGTTGCTTTATAAGCCAGAGACAGTTTTGAACGATAAGCTCTTTCCTTTTCGACGACGGGTGAAGCATTGTGACGTCTTGAATAAGAAGGGCGTCTAACGGAAGCGTAATCCGCGTCCTTGGGATGGAAGAAGGGGGAAACCTTGAGAAGAAACCCCAAGTAACTTAATGTCTGCTCCGTAGTCACCAAGTAAGTCATCCACTAGAAACGGATGGTGAGGTACAGAAATATCATCATAATAGAAATTATTTACGGTTAATAAATGCGCCACTTTCGACGTTGCTTTGCACAAATATGGATATTGTTGGACCGCGATATTCGCGACCCAGAAGTTGATGACTTGAGTCCCGATTTCCACCCGATCTGCGTGGTTTCCCAACTTCTGGCCATCGGGAGCAAACACAAATCTTGTATTCGGAGGAAGTGCATTGATTGGCTGTTTGGAGTTTTTGGCAAAGAGTACGGCCATGGACGTTGATTCGATATGGTCCAGCAACATCAGCTGATATTTCGAGTTCTCCGGCAAACTGAAAACGTGCCAAGAGCTGGGCACAAATGAACTAGGTTCCTCCAATGCAAAGAAATCCTCCGTTACAGACTTGATGAGGGGTTTAAACAAAATTTTCAGCCAAGTTATTGTGGTATCCAACCCATGTTCTTCGTAGACAGCGCCAGCATATGCTTCGAAGAGATCCGCCAGTACCTTAGGAGGGGAGATACCAGTGCCAGGCTTCCAAGCCGCAACCTCAGCTCTATCTTTTCGGTCTAATGAGGCCTGCTTATGGAGACGAAGGTGATGCGCTATACGCCCCAGACTGTCGTTACAGCTTAAGGCTTTTCCTGCAATCTAAAAATAGTACAAAGACAGTAGAATGTACGGTTCATAAGAAAGCTTACCGCAGGATGGTCTACATCGAGAATTTCTTTTTCTATGAGCAACGTACATGCGAGATTTACAACACGGTCTCCGATGAACTCTTGAAGGTCGTTGTTGCTTTGTGAGTTCTTCACGCAATTTCGCGCACGAGAGAGTTGTTTTTCCGAAAGACCAGGAAGATAAAGAGAAGCATTTCGACACCAGTCTTTACGAGAATCCAGGAATTCTATCAGCTTGTTACGAGGACGCGGAGGCATAGATGTCGAAGTGCTTGAACTGATACTATGAAATGGCAGTAACGAATTACTACGTGGCATCAAGCAACGAGATAAAGCCAGAATTCACGAACCCGTTACAGTTACCAACTTGGGGAAATTTCAATGGAACTGGCCACTTTAATTGAGAGATAAAAAATAAGTGGAAAGATTTCAATGAATAGATTGGTGGCTGACGCTCATGCACTGAGTTCGAAGAGGAGTGGCCGCCGGACCACCGGATATCCCCGAAGATGAAGTTGTGCACGTTTAAAACTCCGCGGCGATAGAGTAAGCAGTGAGACTCGGTTGGGACTCCGTCAATTTTCGCTAATCTGTTGTAAACTCTACTCACAGTGACGCATTCTTGCTCATCTGAAATAAATTGGTGGTGCAAGTAACCATTCGTAAGACATAGATACGTGAGTGTAGACACAAAGATGAAGAATTTTTTTCCGAACGAGAATATCGTTACATATCTACTACTAACTAACATTGGAGTTCACAAATCATTGCCACCTTTCAAGCCTGTCTCTGTTGCTTTGCCATTCAGTTTCGATGCAAGATCCAACTTTTCTGTGTCTAGGAATAAGCCTACAGTCGAAGCTTACTGGCCTAGAGTTAAACCCATTTGTAAAATTCGATGAATCTACAGCATGGTTATTTAACTTCAGGACAATGAACGGAACCCTACATTGAACGTACCAGGTATCATTTCTCTTCCATTGCTATCAAGAACAGGCAAAATTTCAAATGCCCAAAGAAGTCTAGAAATATTGATAAATAACGAATTCAGAGCAAGGTGCATGCCTGGACATATTCTTCGCCCAAACCCAAATGGAAGATCAAATTCCTGTAACCTTGGATTCGATGTTTCTATGAAGCGCTCAGGTCGGAAAGATTCAGGTTCAGGGAACATCCCTGAATTTTATAAAGTCATCAATAGCCATTTGAATTGGTGGATACGTGAACAATACCTGGGTCCTGCATGATACCGCTATAACGGGCACAGGTCATCAGGAATATAAACGCGCAGTCGAAGTCGACACACGTACTGGAAATTTGCGAAAATAGTCGATCCCTTAGGGATGAACCTGAAGAATGATTGAGTAAATATTCATATTGCGAAACAACGCAGTAGACGACTTACATCCCGTTATAGACGTCATCTGCCGTTACTGCATGCGGGGTACCACCTAGAATTGGGATGGGGCGCCATCTGGAGGTATATTCAATGAGACTTTAACTGAGATACATTATAAAAGATACCTTAGTGTTTCATATACAATGGCACGAATGTATGGCAAATTTTCTTTGTCTTCGAATTCAGGCATGCGGTCTAGGCCGATTATAACATCGAGCTCTGCTTGTGCTTTTTTCATAACTTCAGGAAAATGAAGCATCCCAACTAGAATTTAAAATTTAATAGTTTTATATTACGCGTTAAAGAGAACAGTTGAGAAACGCACGAATGAATATAGTTAGAGTTCCCGCTGTCTAATGTTTGATGACCAATCAGCATGCGCGATGAGATGATTAAATTGAAATTCTGACTGTTTCTATCCCAGCACCGAAGGGACTCGATACAGCATAGGCTACTTCAATCTCTTTCATACCGAGTTGATTCATATTAGATAAAGTCTGCGCAGTCAGACAATCCGGAACTGTGCCATCCTCCATTCTCTTCTTGACATCGTTGACAAGATGAGTGAGGAATTTGATATCGCGTTGGCGTCTGAGTTCAGGTTCTCGGCGGAACCATTGAAGGGATTGCTATGAAAATAAATTAGATAGGGATTTTTTTGCAATCTGAATGAGAATGAATGGATATACAGGCAGTTTGAGAAGCCATGGCCAAGACTCCACGATGTATTTGCCGGGAATGCTGGGAATAAGAGATAAGCATGCTTCCAGACTCGGTCCGTTGCACTGACTTTACGCTAAGTTGAGCGAAAAAGAATTAGGAAACGGGTGTTAACATTTCTATTAAACGTACCTTGTCAAATCTATACATTCAATAAACCCCTTGTCAAAGCCACCGTATGCAAAAGGTAAAATAACTTACAATCCATAGCATCCATGTTTTCTTTAACAATCCATTCATCAACACTGTCAATTCGTCGACCATAGCTGACAGATACAACCACACTGGCTGCATATCTTCGTGTCCGAGTAAATTTTTAGCTTCTTAAAAGAAGAATAATATGATAGCAACCTTTGTAAATGACGTTCATAGTGGGCAGGATCGCTGAGAAGTTGATGCATGAGTAATTTTGACTCCAGAGACTGAATCTCTTTGTATGTTTCCGACTGTCGAGCGTGAAAACCAGAGTGCAGAACCTACGAGGTTAAATTTAACCAATGGAAAACGTAATTACGGAGTCACGAATAAACCTTTCTCCATCTCCTCCATACATCGTTATTTGGAAGCATCAAGCCTCGTTTGTTATCCGATAATATTTCTCCGCTGTGCACAGCATAAGCACTAATTCTGAGAGCAGTATTAGTATTAATCCTACTTACGCGACAACGAAACGTGGACGACTAGAATATATATCCGAGCGTTTTTCGAGGAGATCCCAAGCATGTTGCGCATTTCCAAGCACTGGTTAAAAATGTCATCGCATGTAGGTAAAGATGGATTGAAGCTCAAATATATACCAATGATAGGAGAGGATCCCAGGAAAATCGAAACCACCGATCCTATATGCAACATAATAATAGGTCATTATTAGGAGTGCTAATGAATAACGGATGTATGCAACATAAGACATACCATACTGCTTGTTCCATTCAGCGAACTTCTTCCACGGCTTGATACTTGGGAGCTGATGTTGATTACCGATGAAGGGAAGACCAAGAGGACCTGGAGGCATAGATTTGCGCAGGCGATACCACTTGATAACATAGTAAAGAAAGTAAGCAAGACCAAATGCTACTGCTGGGTGGCTGAACAGGACTGCCATAGTGGATTGACGAAGGGAGTGACCATTAGAATCCATGAAGAACATCGTGGTCCTTATGAGAGAATACTCTGCCTGGTACAAGTACTCCATGAGAACGGTAATGTGTCCAGCCGGCATTAGATAACCATGCCGCAAGATATCTTCTCAGCGTCAAGGGATAAATACTTTAAGAGCAGATGTCTGAGACGTCGTAGAAATTGGTTGAACAGTCCAGGAACATCCTGAATTCTGCCCCAAGTTCCCTTAAGGTGTTTAAGATTTTAATCATGGTACGAGAGCTGGACTGGCCATTTGAAGTCGAGTGGCAATCGACAACATGAGTGAGATAACAAAAACTCGAGTCCGACTCGGAATTCGACGCTAGGATATGCTGTGTTTGGTTTGGCCTGGTTGACAAAGCAACGGAGCGGCGGCCCGAAACGCGGATACCCGTGTCTTCATCGTCATCCGCCGCGTCTACTAGCAGGTCACAATCGATTCATTCGCAGTTTCGACCGAGGCGGCATGAATGTACTTGTATATTCAGGACCTGAAGTCCTCAAGACTTCCTTGACTTATACGCTTTCGACTCTTCGTTCCATCCTCCTTCCTCATTACGCCGTGCAGCCGATCAGTTTGCAAGCTCTTTCGACCCAGCCCTGGCATGCCACTTGCGCCCTCCTCGTCTTTCCTCGATGCAACGATCGGTTTCGATCTCCAACTAGTAAGGTGATTCAAGAGTATGTCGAGGCCGGAGGTGCCTATCTAGCGCTCGGGACTGGGGCAGAATATACACCGCGCGCGTTCGGGCAGGGCAGCACAGATTTGAGTTCTGTTACTGCTACAAACCAGTCACTCAAGTTCTATGACAAGACTAGTAACAGCTATATACATCCATATCTTCACGCTGGAGGGGACGTGGCCCCATCCAGATTGATTACTCTAAAGACATCGAAGGGTGAGCTTGTAAAGTTCATCTACGAGATCGGCAGCAATCCCTTTGACGGGTTCGAGGCGTGGAAGGGTGCGGAAGTATTAGCTAAAAATGTCGGCGGTGGGGCAGATGGAGCTATCGCAGGGGTCATCTTCGATGTTGGAACAGGTGCAATTGCTCTATGGGGACCAAGTCTAGAGTATTCACTCGTCGAGGAGCCAGCATCCAGCTGCCTGGCATCGGAAACGTTGACCATTCAACAAACTGACTCCTGCGAAAAGGATAGAGTCGAATTGTTGAAGAATACACTGCTTCGGTTAGGTATACAACTACCTTCTGAGCCAGATCGAACTATAACACGCCCTCTTCCACAATTCCTCACCTCGATTCCGTCCAAACCCACAATCGTGTCTCAGATAACAAATGCGATCACGTCGCCCTCCCCTGGCTCTCAGTTTAGCATTTTCAAAGACGCGAATGATACGTTCTACTTCTATCAACTGGCAGAGAGCTCGAAACTTTTGGAAGAGGCGCGTGCTAAATCGACAATTCCCAGTGACCCTTCTACCTGGCAGCCAAAGGACGTCATAATCTATCCGAATGGAGAGCTTCCTAGCCATGAGCAGGCTCCACTCTTCAATCTCGGCTCGTACTACAGCTCTCTTGCCAGCTCCCGTAATGAGAACTCTCGTGTGGTAGATGGCTGGGGATGCGGTGAAGCCCTGCTGTACGGCGAAGCTGTCACAAGTACTCAAACTATGTTAGATAAGTAAGTGTCAATCTCGTCAAATTCCTTCTCATCTCATCAAGGATAAAGGAATCCCCGCCTCCTCTCCGCGCTACCTACGCCTCTTCTTTCTATTGCGTCATATCAGCTAGCCGGTCGCGGTCGCGGAAGCAATGTATGGCTATCACCTTCGGGCTGTCTTCAGTTCTCTCTTCTTCTACGCGTTTCTCTGACCCAGCTTCCTACGAACAAACTGGTATTCATCCAGTACCTATTCGCATTAGCAGTGGTAGAAACATTTCACGGTGATAGTATGTTGGGGAAGAAGGGAGAAAGGATCCGTCTCAAGTGGCCGAATGATATTTACGCACTCGTCGGTACAGGAGAAGAGAAGAAAAAGATTGGTGGTATTCTCGTTAATACGAGCTTCTTAGGAGGAAATATCGATATTGTAATTGGTGAGCCGCTATTCCTAAATTTTTCTAACGTGCCCGTAATTATTTCAACTCAGGATGTGGACTGAATATTCTCAATTCTCCTCCAATAACCTCTGTCTCGCAGCTTCTCTCGCCAGAAGAAAGGCATTCTCTGTCCTTAGAGCACACAGCTGCTGTTATAATGACCACATTTGAAGGAATGTGGAAAATCTTCCTGAAGGAACGCGGGTCTTTCGACTCTTTCATGGGTCTCTACCTCCAACGATGGCTTCATTCGTTCGTCTCCCGTGCTGAGGTTTACATTGTTCGATTCTCATACTTCTTTTAAATATAGAGATCAGTTGGTAACTCTCACCACAACCAAGCCGCACACTATGGCCCGCATTATTGGCATAACTGCAGACCATGGGCTTCTTAGGACGATGCCTGAGCGAACAGGCTGGTCTCCTTCTGAAAGACAGGAATATATTGACCTTCAACCTGATGGGAATAGCTTTGATCTAATGGCTGGAATGATAAAGGCGAAGTCATGAAATGCGGTATTTAATGAATAAACCCCAATGAAAATACTACTGAACAGATAGAATGGTTCCAGATAGTATGTGATCGCGCAAACAAGATCTGGTAAGGTTTGGGCGAAGGCTCCTGTAATTGCTTCAGTTCAAGAGCTGTTTGAGTTGTATCTCACAGGAATATGATTGTTTACAGCTGGTCCAGAAACCGGAGTCGCAAAATCGCGAAACCAGCTTTGGGATTTTTGTTTACATATGGAGCGTAGCCAAACAGAACACGCTTAATGATATCCACTATTTAATTGCTTGCTCAGCAGATGACCGTGTCAACAGGCTGTTAGTGGAGCGGGAAGGGATCGAAATGGGCACTCACTGCAGGGAAATTTCCCCTTTAAGATTGCTTCTATTTGGCTACGCTCCAAACGTAAACAAAAATCCTGAAGCTCATTTCGTGATTTTGCGACTCCGGTTTCTGGACCAGCTGTATTTCGTTTAAAAATTTGACGTTGTGTTTTACTTGACATGTCTCACTCTGAGATTCCATCATGTCAACGCAGTGCACCTGTGACAAGTAACGCGATGATGCAAATATGTTACCTGGTTCGGCAGGGATGTCGGCAGGTGCACGGCCATTACCGACCAATTGCAGTGCACTGGCGTCACCAGTGGACCTTGAGATTGGACGCTCACCAAACGCTCGGTTTCTCTGCTTTTTTCTAGTCTAATCCTCAGTAACGACGAGGCACTCGTTGAATATGTCGGATGTACTACCTCCAAGGCCAAAGGAGTCGGAATCCGAGGACTCTCTAGCATCCTATTTCGATAGAAGCGCTTCAACGGTCCAGAGTTATACCAACCGGTAAGTAACAGTAGATTCGCCGCCCTACGTCGACCAATATGCATTCATATTGCTCTTTGGAATAGCTTTGAAAAAGACTATGCTCGGCCACTTCTCGATATTTGCAAACTGTACTTTGGTGAACGACCAATATCGGCGGTGAGGGGTACTTTCCAAGGCAAACAAGTTCAATCGGTTGAACTTGGATCCAATACAGACATTCATTGCGATATTTTTTCTGCTTAGTGTTTTCCCAATATTGTCATTTCTGTAAGGAAACCCTCGCTATGAATGTCTAGTGTATTCTAATCTGCCTTACCTAGACTTTCCTCTATATTAGCCGTCGTCATGTTCGTGATTACGGCCCTTATTGCTCTCCTCTTTGCATCAACATTTGTTATACTGCTTCTCGGTATGTATAGGTTCAGCCGTTGCAAATTTTGCCACAGGTTTATCTCTGCCATTTGCAGTATCGTTACTTTGTTTGACTCTCTTTGCTATCGTTTTCATCTCTGCATTCCTTACGGTCTTCGCGATCTCTGCATATTTCTCTATACGTCTTCTGCTACTTGTGCGTCAGCACGGTACACCTGGGATATCGGGCTGGTTGGAAGAAATTAAACACCGCGTCCTCGGTATAAAATCCAGAACTCCTCCAAAACAGGCGCCTGTGAACGGTACTTTCGTGCCAGGCAGTATAGCGGCCGCTATTAAAAAAAACCAATCTTCGACAGAGGCTTCTCACTCCTCAGTTGAGAAGAAACATGATTAATGAATACTATCACAAGTACATCTGTTTTTGAGCTGTATCTGTGAGCCGTCTTCCTTTCGATAGATGTACATCCTCAGACTAATGTTGCATTGGAGCCTACAGAATCTGTGCAATAGATGCCTGTCTATAATATATCTTCCGTCATTGAACTCCGCTTTCTTGTCGGCCTATTTATAATCTTTGCGCTACACGATTTTCGATCGTTCAAGACCATCGCAATGCGAGTCTCCTGAATATATAAAAGCTATATCCTTTTCATAGGAGGATAAGTTGGGGGGTGTCAGTGCGCAGAGCCGTTACCGTCCTTCTATGAGAGGCGTAGAGGGATTGGTGATTCTCAAATGTATGATCACCTATATTTAACTTTCTGATGTCGTGCATACATCGTAAGCCGCTGAAACGCTGACATGCAGCACTATCTAACCTCCGCATCCACGGGAGCCCTCAAGTTGTTATCCTGCCTGGTAGATCAAGATCAATATAATGCTCATTAACAGCTTCAGCAGTAAGTACCCCGAGCAGCTTCCTTAATAAACCCAATACCGCAGTGAAGTCAAGGCTTGATTCAGATTGCACTGCATTCTGTTAGCGCTACTTATAGATCGCAGTAGGGAACCGAAGTTGTGACACATGCATAGTCGAATTAAACACGACTACATACGAAAGCCTAATCTTCGGTTATACGTGTCCTGAGACTGCGCTGCACATTATTGCAAGGTATATATATTCACGATTACAAAGTGATTCCTTACTGCATCGCATCTTAGAAGAACAATCTCACTCAGAATCACATGTTCATTCTACTTCCGAAAAGTCGGTTCATCTCCAGATTCAGGAGCACCCATGCCAGTTGCTTGGCGGTTTGCAAAATCTTTAAACGTGTCACCAAGCTCTATGTTGTTACTGTAAGACATTGTCTTTCTTCCCTCTTCCAGACATCGCTGATCGCTATTCCTAGCATACAAATGCCTTCGTCTCCTTCACAATAATTCTTCCGACTACAAGTTTTGCGTGCGTTACAAACATTAAAATTTTGCAGTAATCTACCTTAGAAATTGATAAAAGGATAGAATCATTCTACAGCGAATCTCATTGCTCTGCAGAACTACATTTTTCCTATGTTGACATCTGTTCTTACAGATTTGATCCTGCGTATGTACATCTCATTCGTGATATTCATCCATGTTTCTGGGTCTTACATTATCCATTATCCGCTCATTTCCTGGCTCTCTCGGCTTCTATTGGATTTGCGATCATGTTCGCATCGCATTTCAACGTAGCTTCGCCTATCTCCAAATTCTGTGTCTCGGACAAAAGTCTATTAGCTGAAAGTTTATCCTACATTACATTCAAGATGAAAAGTACAGATGAAATGTTGCACAGAAAATCCATAGCTCTGCTTAAGCAGGACGATTTCTCCTTAAATGGAATTATCCCAGCTACATGGTTGACAAGGAAGCGACAGTCATTCATCGCTTCCAGTAAACTCACATTCGACAACGAAGGATGGCTTATAATTCAAGGTCATTCTGAAAACTAACAAGCTCGGGAAATTAAATGTGGAGAGTGGCAAGTACGAGTTTAGAGTTTAGAGATTGGGACAGAAATATTTTTGTTCCTCCTAGTAAATATAGTTTGTCCCTTGTTCTAAAATTAACTACATGCAGTACAATTGATCGCTAAGTAGGTGGTATAACTACGTGGTCTTCTATCTTCCTGCGCCTACGGAAAGTCTACGGTACGAAGTCGCGTATGCCGCATTTACGGGCTCCGAAGTTGAGCCGGATTTGTTGAAATCGTTGAGCGCTCGGCTATAGCATGCTGCTTCCGAGGAAAAGGCATTTGCTCGGTGGGTCGCGCTGTCAGATGCATTTCTGTCGGCAGAAGCAATATCTTCTGATATCTGATATAAAGGTAGGAGTTTACGCAGCAATACCGAATATACTCGCACCTTCGCCATGCACAAGGTATCCTTATTCCTCGCAGCGTGTTACGTCGCATTTCGGACTGTCTCCGGTCAATCAACAGCTTCACAATATGGCCAGGTAAGCCTGCGCTTATAGGAGAAACATAACCTTATGCTCTCTCAAATTTAGTGCGGTGGCATAGGATGGACCGGCGCAACACTTTGCCCATCAGGGTGGTCTTGCACAGTGTCGAATGCTTATTACTCTCAGTGTCTTCCGGGTGCTGCTACTTCAACTGCTTCAACTTCTGCTGGAGGAGGATCATCATCCAGCCCTCAAGGGCCATCCACGACGAGCACAGCTTCTGGAGGCTCTTCAACTCTTGCGCCAGGTTACTCCTTCATCCGCGCGGTCGTGAGTATATATGATACACAACCTTACAATTATTACTGACAAGTTATTCTTCCATAGGAGGATCCTAATTTCCACAAATATCTTCAATCAGAAGTCATCAATACTGCATCGGATGCAGTCCTCGGCGATCCCAGTACTGCGGCTCAGTTCCAGATTACAGGAGGACAGCTCATCCAGAACGCTGGAGGGAAACCTCTTTATGCCATCGTAGAGCCACGCGCCAATTCTACCGTCGTCAAACTCAAGGTCACATGGTCGGCAAGTCCTGCTACTTCAGGAACTTTCGTGTTTAGTGGAGATACTGTTGAATGGAGTACTCCATCAATCACTAGGCCCCAAGATAATGTCCGTTTCGTTTCGTTCGCTTCTTTCCATTACTCGTTGTGCTGAGTAATTTCACTTGAAACAGGCATGGCTGGTATGCCCTGATGCCAGCGGAAACCGCGATCTATATGTGAATCTTGGGGCATACGACTACATGACTCCTGCAGGGTGTGCTGATGAAACAATTCATGCGTATACGGGAGCCACTGCTACTGCGTAACCTGAAAGCACGAAGTATGGGTAGACTGCGAGAAGAATACTAGTCTTAGGCACAAAGATTTCCAAGTGTACTCATCCTTGACTCATTCCATGGTCATCCTGGCGGATATATGTATTCATTAATAATACCATCGGGTATAAGCCCTTACATTTTAAAGCGAAGTAAAGGTGGACTGCGAGAAGAGTACTAGTCTTAGGCACGGGAATTTCCAAGTGGTGTATTAGTCCTTGACTCGTTCCATATTCGTTCTGGAGGATATATATATCCATTGATACCATAGAGCGTGAGGCCTTGCATTTTCCCATGAAACACTGACTCGTGCGGTATCTGAAGAATTGATGACTTGGACTGCCATCGGACGCCGAGGGAAAGATATTATGAATAAACGAGCGATGGTGGTTGTATAGGTGATCTCAACTTCTGATATGTAATGTTTCACTTCTCGTTGTACAAGTGTCCATTAGTTACCGTAAGGATGACTGCGGATTATAGGACCCAGTAATTTTCGTGTATCGAACCAGCCGAGCGTATACAGTTTCTCGTTATTAGAGAACATAGATGCTTCATCCGTACTCACACAACTCCAGCGATCGTACAACGACCCTAGCATGGGAAACGCGACTGTAAAGAAGGATGCGATTTTGATCGACTTGCACACCGGAGAGGTGCACACAGAGAGCGTGCGAAGGGTGAAACTTGGAACAATGTCACCCAAAAGGGCAAATGGTGGAATGAACATAGCATTGAAACGAATGGTCAGCTCCGACAATTTTGAGCAGGAACCGACGAACGAAAGAAGACTGGATAATGACACATTAGGTATGGTCCCATTCGTTTCGTCCATTAGACGGATGATCTCCAGATTTACCCAGGATTTTGACATGATAGATAACATGACATCGTCAATATCATGTGATGAGCATTCATGAATGTCCAGAAGCATTAAGCCGGAGTACGGGAGCAGTGGCTTCAGTACCTCAGATGATAGTAGGAAAGAATCGTCCTCTGGTGTCATGTCCAGCGAGAAATCAGTTTCGCAAATAATTTGATCCAGAAGAGGACAATACTTGTGAAGAATGGGGAATAGTATTTCCAAGTTCCATTCTTTGCTCCCAACTCGTTGCAGAGTGAGAGACATGAGTGCGCTGAACCACTATCATTGAAGAAATTGCCCGCAAGTCTCGAAGGACTCGCTGTAGATTTTTAGTTTCTTAAGCTTCTGGTAAGGCATCGAATCCATTTTCACGTTTTATATGCTATCGATATATTGTCCATCTATTGATATTCCAATGCGGGAAGATTGAAAAGATGAGACGTCGCGGACGGCGAGAGCCTGATAGAGTTAACTTCCAACGCCTCGAGATCTGAAAATGAAGAGAATTGGTCCATGGGTCTCGGGGAGATCTTCATGTCGTAAATTGTGTAGGAGGTATTGAGGATAAATGACCTCAATGATGGCATCGAGGACTTGAGGACGACAGCGACATTGTCTAAAGGGTCGTATTCAGTGAAGTCTTCCTCGCCTGTTCTATATACACCGACCGTAGAACCGATCCGACAACCATGCGCGGATATATGGCTGCGTCCGTAAAGTCACTATTCGTCATTATTAGTTGCTTCACATTAGGAGCTAGAGGTCCAACAAAAGGCGTCCGCGACCACGAGATAGCAAGAGCCAGAGAGCCAAGCTCTATCTTGTGCTTATCACCGAAGCGATGAGCTCCCAGCACTCTAATTCTGTTGCGGTAATGCCCAATTCTCTCGTAATCAGTGGCGACAAGATCTCGTACAATGTCATAAATAAAAATGAAATCTGATAAATATCTAAGATTAACGACTTACTAGAGTTATATTAGGGGATCTCTTGTAATTTCTTCCCGAATCACATTGTTTCAAAACGTACGTATCGTTGGGCAAGCATTGGACCAAGGGTGCGAGAGAATACAGAGAATGCCAGAGGATGTCAACGGCGAGTTTGTGAAAAGCGTTACACGTCCTGGTAAGCCTCGACAGAATAAACATGCCAGGTTGTAACTTGGTATAACACGAATATCTGTCATGCAAGTATTGGCATACAGTAACCATAATTTCTTGTATCGTTAGGCTGTGGTGCATTTTGATGGAATTAAGGTGTTAAAGTTGTGGTGCTGCACTATGCCTCGCGTAAGAACGGACCTCAGGGATGGACTGACAACTTACATTGGAAGTTGAAGCCCAAATGAGTGGGTATCCTTCCAGATAATCAGGTAGGATTCTTGTTACAGCCGGAGCGTCGAGTACCGATCCAGAGAGTTTTCGATAGTCGGAAAAAGGAAGTACGCTTGTCAATGAGATAGAGTAATGAGTCCTCAGTAGACACTCGGTAATAGGAGGTAGAAGTGGGGTGTGCTTAGAAGCCACATTCAACAGTAAAATTTAAACAGGGCACACTGGTGGGTCACATCACCCGCCACTATACACAACACCTAGTCAAGGAACCTAACAAATCGGAATCGCCATCTCCATCGCAACGGCTCGAACATGCTCAGCACAGAAATTAGAAAGGTTTAGGCTCACCGGACATACGGGGGACCACCGCGTCTTAGTAGATTAGATACTTGTTGAGGGATACAAATGCAGAATTAATTAAATAAATGGTGGGTCACATGATTGCATCTATACTTTGGACAGGTTTCGAGAGCGGATAGTGTATGGAACATAGGACATACGTATATTAAAAGATGCTATGCCAATTAGACTAGTTAGCACAGTATAGCTATTAGCTCTCTAGACATATGGTACGCCACAACAGGGATTAACATGGACTTCGGCGGGAAGGACTTGAGGCTACGTCATCGAGCAGGGAGAACGAGGAAATCACCGGAGTGTTGACGCGAATGGCCAATTGCGACGATTTCGGGCACGAAGTGACGAACGAAAGGAGACCGCACAAGGCCATCTGAGAGAATCTAGAATACGAAGCTCAGTATTTGCGTGCCAAACGACTCCTTTAATAAATAGCTACCTAGAATACGAAGCTAGGATTATCATGTAAGTAATAAGCAAGTAAATATTTCGTATGAATGCTCACCTCAGCGTTTGCGTGCCAAACGACTGAGGGAAGACGACGCGAAGGCGTCGTATTTATCCTACAAAAGCCGCTATGTACTATAAGTAGATAAACATAGAAAAGGTTGCATAAATGCTAGGAGAAATGGAGCCAGGCTTCGAGCACCGTGGGCAGTGCAGTGCTCGAAGATACAAGTACAATAAAGTGAATATTCGTAGCTATAAGAAATGCTATGTGCAATGAGAAATAAAGTCCGTAAGGTATCGTACATGCATTGAAAGTGTGACGGTCAGGTCACGGAGTCCGTGCGCAGACCACTCTTGTTCTCATTCTCACTTATATTCGTAGTGTACTCGTTTGTATCGTCGTCGAAACAACGCGCATTACTGTCATCAGCTCATTTCACGCCTTCGTTCTCGTTCAATCGTCCTTGCCCGTAACAGAAAGCTGCGGGTGAGTTCCAAGAATGTAGTCGAGAATGGAGGTGGCAGCGCGACGCGTCGGGAACTCGTCACGAGTTTGCCGGTGCCATTCTAACACCATCTTCGGCATGATTTCCTGCATCGCATCTTCTAGATGGAGAGTAACTAGGCTGGCCAACGATTTTGATAAGATAGCCAACATGGCATCGTCAATATCGCAAGAAACGCAGTTTGCAATAACTAGAGACATTAAATTGGAAAATGACAGCGCAGGTGTTAACGCCTGAAGTGGCACCAGGAAATCCTCCGCTCCATCCACGATTTCACGAGTTCTGCATTCGATGCATTCCAGCTGGGGGCAGTATTTGGACTGCATGTTGGATACGAATTCTATGTTCCAGTCATCGTACAGCGCGCGTTCGAGCGTAAGCGACTTGAGCAATTTAAATCCTCGTTGAAATAATTCCTTGCAATCCTCGAGTTTGTTAGTGTTAATGTGTAGCTCTTGAGTGTTAGAAAAAGGACGGGTTTTGCCTCTAAACCCAAGATGTTATCGAGGAATTTCCTGTCAATGGAGAAACAAAGTTTTCGTAATGCTGGAAGATCAGAGAGGCGAGAGATGGTGGTTGCAGTGAATCTGATCTTATAGCCACTAGACTTGAAAAGCTGGAGAGCTAGTCTAGAAGTGTCGGCGAATCTCTCAGCTCGAAGGATCCTCTTGAATTTTAACATAACAGATACGTCTTCATGCATATATTGGCATATATTGGTGAAGGCTTCTTGTATAATAAGGCATTGATACATTTGAAATCTGAAGCGCGAGTTGAGTTATTCCTTGCCACACTTCTTTTCAAACAAGCAGAAAGGAAGAAACCGGAAACTCACAAGGCGAGCCTTCCACTCCTATTGCTCTCTTTCGCGATGAGCACCGTCGAACATATACTTCAGGAAACCTAGTGAATATTGTGTAAATGAGGTACGAATTGAATGGGAAAGTGGAGATTGAAGTCGAGTTACAGATATTCGAGAGTTGTTCCATGCTGCAGTGCCATTGCCAAGATTGCGTACCAGTAAACTTCTGGGATTATTATCATCTGTATTTTAATCTGATTTGCACAATTATAAACAGCTAAATAAACCTCAAATCTAACTCAAATCACAGGCTAACTTTTCTTCCTTACGACTGGTTCAAGTTTTCGATTCGTTTAGAATTTCACGGGATGCAAGTGCATATGTATGAGATTGATATAACTTGTTCCAAACAGTTTTATTTGATAACATTCCACTTCCAAACAACCTTGAAGGCTTTATTGTTTACAAGAACGGCTTTAGAGCCTGGGGAAGGATCTGCGCGATGGCTGGGCCACTGGGAGGTTCTATTGATTGATAGTACTACGAGTAAAACCGCCGTTAAAGTCAGCCATAAAAATAGCAATAACAAAATAATGACACATACGTCACCCCACCATGGCCCGGCAGCCCACCACAAGGCACCTAAAGTATCGAAATAGTTGAACAAAAGAACTGAATAAAGCTACGTTCACGTACCAAGCCAGACACCAGATTGTTGCATGGAGCAAAGAGCACCTTGTACGGCAGAAATGCACTGAGCGTTAGAACCAGCACCGATTTCACCCAAGAAGCCTTTGAGGTTGTTTTGCTTGAGCCAAGCAGTGGCGGCAGCGAGGCGCTCAGCACCGATGGTAGATGAGACGCAAGCGGTGGATGTGCCAGAGCCGTCAGAGTCTAGGTACTGGTGCATCTCTTGCAGGAAGTCAGCTTATGAACCAAGGTCAAATTTGGTGCTACTGACCGATGGCGACATTGTTATTAGGATCCTTGATGGCACCGAACGCCTGTGAATTGCCAGAACTGACCCAGGCTAATGTCAGAGTGTCAGCTAGGATATGATTTTCGAGAAAGCAAGGATGCTTACTCCATGCACCAGTCCATGCTACGTATAAAGGGCATAAACATCAGCATATCCAAAATGCTCAATAGCCGAACTTACAAGTTCCTAGATAAGATGCGTTGCATGGTTAACGATCTTCAACAAAAAAAAAATCAGAAGAAGGCCTACCTTCAACAAGAATCAATTGGCTGGTCGCTCCACTGGACCGGATACCATTAACAGCGGCTTGATTCTGTCAACGAGGTGACTATCAGAGTACCACTGGAAGGGCATGATAAACGTACAAGGTTGAACACAGTGGAGGCGTCGATATCATGGGGCTCGTTCATAATATCTATGTCCTGTGAGCGCAGCGAGGCCTGTATAATGCATTTTACAATTACCGAATATGACTTTGCTGTTGGATTTCTGAGGGTGTGTTTAGATACAGAAATAAGTACATATGTCATCTTTTTTGGACTTACGAATTCATTGGCCAAGTTCTTCCACCCTATTTAGACGAGATGCTTGTCAATTCATACTTGAGAAGATACTGAAGCAAAAACCAACAGGTCTGGAAGCTGAGGAAAAGAATTAGTAGGGTTCACTAGAAAATGGAATTGAACGCTTACTTGGAAGTGCTTGTGATCACAGCGTTGTTGTACCTCATAAAGTTGTGGGCTAATTCTTTTGTTAGTGAAGAAAGAGCCTCGGCACTGTTAAACTCACGCTCAATGGCAGCATAGCCACCTTTATTGGTGATGTAGTTGACGATCTGTTTTCATATTGCTAGACCAATGTCCAGGGAATATTGAAAGAAATTCTTACCGTCTTGAGACCGTTCAAGTATGTAGCATCAAAAGTGCCTGTCAACCCATTAGCAGGGGGACTCATGCGCTCTTGCTGAAAGGGAATGCGGAAAGTATTGAAGCCCTGTTGCATGAAATAGTCAATAGAGCTATCATAAACTGGTAAGCGCGTGTCTATACACCGATCTATACATCACACATACCTTGGGCTTGGCCATGTGTAGTCCGTTCCAAGGACACCCTGAAATCCTCCCTTTAATCTACACTTTGCATTACAGGACAAAAGATCTTACAGGCCATTTAGTGTTGCCGAACTCAGCCCCGGATTCGTTAACACCAAAGAACTTGAATTTGGTCAAGCTTCCAGAGCATACGGATGACGAGGGTGCAGTTGCGGTTGTCGTCGAAGATCCCCCTCCAACGGTTGACGTCTGAGTGCTGCTGCTCGGTTGACATTGGGAATAATCTGTACAAAAGCAATATTTTAGCGGTTATTCTCAAGTGCGAGGGACTCGAGAGCGCGCACAAGTATTCACGAACACGCAGGTTGAACCAGAATCACAGGTCGTGGATCCACTGTAAGTGACGCCCTAATAGGCATGAAAATTGTCGGTAAATCGATGTGAACGTATATTTTGGATGAAGCTTACACCACATTGGCCCCAGACGGCGACAGAGACGACTGGAGTGCTGAAGGCGACAAGGATTGCCAGAGAAGCAAATGAAGAAAGTAAAGTCCTCATCTTGTGGACAGAGGTTGGAAGATTGCACTTACCTGCTGGACAAATTATATACTTGAGCAATGATCTACATCCGACAAATATCCATAGGCAACCGTATGAAAAACAGTCACATGTATCTTCTGAAAGTGTAGAGAAAAGGTTCCGACGGACTTATTACCATTTAATAGTGATGAAGAGGCATCATTCTCTGCCAGATGATTTGTCGGATGCTCGTTGCCTAGCGAAATACGGCGTTCACTCACCATCTGACGAGTATTAACCTGATTTTCTCCTCCGAATCATTTCATAGAAGGCAGAATCGACGCCAAGCCCATCCAGGTACGCAGCCGCGAACGCGTGACGGCAGGTTGTGCACCGGAGTCTACCTTGCTGGAATCCACAATTCCCGATGTTTATCCTCTTGACAGAGATCGCGGTATCATGCACTGTATGTTTCGTGTCTGCATAGTTTAAATCGAATAGTAGAGACTGTGACCCTAGGGCTAGCCTTGGAGGCGCAGAGTAAAACTTCATGGCGAGAAAGATAAAAACGGTATATAACCAAGTTCACGCACAGAGTACGGGGCAGGATTTGACTTTTTTAGAACAAATATTGGTGGCACACGTGAAATATGATACACATCAATACGGATACAGAATTTAAGGGAACTAACTACGGAAAGGTTATTTAGTGTAAAAACAGTAAAGGCAAAGCTAAACCCACATTTATCGCACATTCGAACCGCCCAGCCCCGTACTTCGTCTCATAGCTCCAAGGTTGGAGCTCCCTTCACCCCGGTCATCACTGCGGAACGCTGAGGTCCGTCTTCCGGACATGAACGTAGGTCTAGGCGCGACGCGTTCGCGCTCCCAATCCCAAATAGGTTCTCTAGATCGTGCCTGTTGGCGACTGTTCCAGAGATGATTCACGACGCCTCCCAAGGCGGCGCCCGTCCAGAAGCCAGGATTCCAGCCAGTGTTATTTGGTGCGTTGGTTGGGGTCTTGGGATGCGATTCGTATGGTGGTGGTGGGCCCGTGGGATCATCGTCGTGGCTCCCGGGGAACCAGCCAGAACCTCCCCCGGGACGGGGTGAGGGACCTGAAGTTGGGTTGGGTGCTGTGCGTGTAGTATTTCGGCGGAAGCATGACTGCAAGAGGCTGTAGAGGATGAAGACGAGAAAGCCGACCCAGAGCACCATGAAGATGATGGAAGAAAGGTCATACGCTGCAATGGGCTGGTAGTCAGTTCAGATTACAAGGGTTTACTTCCAAGGGCGGCTCACATCTGCCAAATCGTGGCGAATCAGTCTGGAGTAAAGAACCCGGAACCTGCACTAGTCGATAATCCAGTGAACATGAACCTATAGAAACCAAGTTACACCAATTTTAAGGCGAGAGGATAGCAGAACGCACCTTTGAGGACATATGGATCCCCAGGCCTTGACCATCCTTCACACGAGACCTCCACTTTACCGAACCGCAACGACTCCGGAAGATCCGCCTCGCACTGTTTCGATACAGTTCAGTTATCTTTCAAGAATGCACAAAGAAGAACGGACCTCACCTTCCAATCAACGTCCGTGCCAACTCCTCCGCCCAAATTGACGCACCGAACAACTTCAGGTTGGTACACTGTGCATGGTTTCCCGCGGCACACGAGCTGTGGAATTGCAGACGTCCGGCGTGCAACCGTTTCGGAATCCTTGTAGAATGTTAAAGCAGGGATTTTAGCAAGCTCAACTCGCGACATGGTAGTTGGTGCCCAAGTACGCGCAGCGCTTGAGCAAGGCGATCATTGTTGATCATTGTCAACGTGTGCAACCTATGTGTAACTGACGTGGAAGCAACGTGTCGTGTCTTTCTTCCAACACAAACAACATCCTCAGTAACTCAAAGTTATACGAGGAAAATAGATAATACAGTGGAAAGTATTCCTAAAGCGCAGCGGGACAACCGCCGCAAAGTCCATGTCCACATCCCCAGCAACTTGCAACATCAACGCCGGAAGTCCGTAGAACAAGCGATAAGATGCTAACCACGCCTTCACCCAACACGAATCCGCTAGCAATGACAATCAAGCGTATATCGCTTCCGTCTTTAGCATATCTTGTCCTGTACACATATTCCATAACTCCTCCAATCAGACGCGCAATTGAGAACGACGGCGTGTTCAAGAACCCAATCGCGAACGCGACTCCGGACGGAATCCACTTCGCAAACCACATCTGCCTTCTTGCAGCATATGTTTTCGAGGCAGACAGAAGCCCGAAGACGGCAGCGAAACCTGTCATGAACACGGCGCTCTTCTCCGGCAATTCGCCGTCGCCTGCAAGGGAAGAAGTCAGTTGCGTGGGCCAAGCCTTTTAGAATCCCGGGGGTCGACACGTACGTAGCAACCGAGCGAGACTGAGCCAGACATACGCCGTCGGGGCGGGGAATGACGGGCCCGGAATAACATAGGCACGCTGGTAGAGTGTGTAGGCTGTGGTTGTCACTAGGATGGACACTGAAGATCCGATTAGTTGGCCGTAGAATTGGGCTCGTGGTGAGGCGTGACAGAGGTGTCCAGTTTTGAGGTCTTGCATGAGATCACCAGCTCTGACAAAAACGTGTTAATTTGTCTTCTCGGAGAGGCAAGAGGGGACGTACTGTTGGGCACCAGCCTCAGCGACGCCTCCTGCGATGATGTTTGCTACGATGTTCCCCGGTTGAATCCAGGCGAACAGCAGCTGTGATACCTTGCCTAGCCCAGAGACAGGGTTAAGATCGGTTTCTCCTAAAGCACGTACCCTACGTGGATGATGAAAATACGAAGAGGTCAGATAGGAATATGGGCTCACCCAATAATACTCAGCAACCCCCCAAGGATGAAACCAAGTACAGTCGCCCATGGCTTAATCCCCTCATTACCAAACACAATCCACACAAGTATCGTCCCCACAACGATGCTGACCAATAAGCCACCGATAACCCAGCTGTTAGGCACGAGCCTCTCCTCCGTCTCTGTTTCGTGGTCCTCCTTGCCACTCCCGTCTCCGACGGTTGTGTATCTTCTTCTACGGCGGTGCACGATGTCCCCGACGTATTCGGCGACAACAGGGACGAGAGACACTAGGCTGTCCATGCACATGATCCCGAGGGACGTCCAGAGGATCCAGCCACGCGCGCCTGTTGACATGTCCCCGACGGGTCCTGGGGCCCATCCGGAGAGCTTGGATAAGGGAGAAAGGACTGCCCAGCCCACGAACATACCCTAGTAGGAATGTGAGACTAAGAAGATTGGGAGAAGAAAGTAGCGCTTACAAGATTCATGCTAAGGGTAGTTGGGAAACCCATAATAATACCTGCAAACGTTGGCTGAGCAGGGGTTGTATTCTAGAAGTATACGGTATACCTTGACCGACGTAAGACAAGCTTGGGGTGAAGAACCATAGCCATTCCTTGGCTAGATAGTTCCCGAACAGTGGGATTGCAAATAATACAGGGAAGAAATACGAAGCAAGCTAGATTGAAGTTTCAGCAATAGATTAAGGCGCACGAACGAGCAAAGGCTTACTGTAAGCAGCCCAGATGCAACAAAACTGTAAGAGAGAGCATGCCAGCCTTCATGCTGGACAATTTCGCGTTCTGCTACATCATGTTCGTCTTCGTGGTTACTTGTCGAGACGTCTGCTACAACATCAGCGGAGTCACGGCCGTCTTCCTCTTCTACAGGTCGATATCCTGCTCGTCGTCTTACTGTAGTATCCGGAGGAGGAAGTTGGTGTAAAACTGAGATAAGCTGCGCAGTGGCTGTTCCAGATGGGAAAGCCAACTGTTCTTCTATAATCTTTCACAGTAGTCAAGATTAGGCATGTGCGGAGTGGAGATTCCGCTCTTACCACTTGTTTACGGATTGGAGGTGATAGGAAGACTCTGACGAAGCAAGGTCACTTTACGAGGATTAGAGGGGGATTTTTTCGTATGAACTCACCCGAAAAAGGCAACGGAGCATGACCAGCCGATAGCTGCTAGCCAAGAGAGAGAGATAGGTGGTGTCCCATCCCGCTCCTCGCTCAGTAAACTGAGGGCTGGAAGGATGCCGACAAAGCCGGCAGCAAGCGGCATGGTACCCGTCGCGACGGCGGTGGTTTGTACAACGATGATCTCTTGTGGTGTGAGGGGAGTTGGAAGTATTCTAGATATAAGGAAGCCGATGAGAGCTGATTGTATTGACATCCTGTAGTAGCAATGACGTTAAGGTGAAAGTCGAAGGTCGTGGCCGAACAACGTACATTGATATCCATCCTGACTGTAGTCCTAAACTCAAGTTTGTAAAACATATCAAACATCCAATTACGAGGCCCAGCATGACCGCGGTGGGCGTAAACTCGGGCTGAGCGCTTGACAGGTGCCCTGCGCCTGGCCGAAGCCATCTGTCACGATTCCAGCAGTTAACTACAGGAAGCATTAGAAGATATTGTACAGAATTCACCTAAGCCAATTCGTAGAAACCATGCTAACAGTGCGAGGACATCTGTTGTGGGTCTTGGTGAGAATGCGCTAACGGGGATCGCGATTGCGTAGTTGCTCGCGTGGCAGGCGCGTTATTTGGGCATTATTTGTTCGAGTCATATCGACAAGATAGGGACATCTACGCTCGTAAACCTGTACATCTACTCTCTATCATCCCCTCCAAGTACACTCGTACGGCCTGTGGGCATCCATAAGCACGAGAATGGCACAGAAAATTAGAACGGACGAGGGCGTGCTGAGGATCATAGACGCACCAGGTCGCTCAGCCCCGTATGGCTTCTTTTACTTCGAATTTATACTGTCATTTCTTACAGATCGTGTGCATTAGATTACCCAAGGAAGGAGAGAAAAACATCCTTATCACTTCTGCTTTGCCTTATTGCAACAACGTGCCGCATCTCGGTAAGTATTTGCTTTCCCGATCCTCGGTTATCGAAGCTAAGCATCTCGCAGGTAACATCATCGGAAGCACCCTGAGTGCCGATGTCTTCAGTCGGTATGTTTCTTCGTTCTTTTAGCTAGTTGAAGGCTGGCTGATTACATATTCAGATACAATCGTATGTTATCTCAAGCCGCCACCTTATATTAAGCTTATCTGTGTGGCATTTTAGGCACAAGGAATCGGAGGACTCTCTATGTGTGTGGCACAGACGAATACGGAACCGCAACAGAAACACAAGCCTTGAAAGAGGGTATCACCCCGCGCGAGCTCTGTGATAAATACTATGTCCTTCACAAAGAAACATATGAGTGGTTCGAAATCGGGTATGTAGTTTCGTTTAGTCATTGGTATCCGAAGTTTCTCACCTTTGTGAAGATTTGACTACTTTGGCCGTACATCAACACCATTGCACACACAGTGAATAACCCCTATGCACGAGGTCTGCGTCTTTCACTGACCTCTTTCAGGATCGCCCAAGAAATCTACACAAACCTCGGGAAGAACGACTACCTCGAAAAGCAAGAAAAGGAGCAAACATACTGCGAGGGGTGCCCCAAATTCCTTGCCGATCGATATGTCGAGGGTATCTGCCCACATTGCGGCTATGAAGACGCCCGCGGCGACCAATGTGACGGGTGCAGCCGCACCCTCGACGCGATCGAACTGATCAAGCCACGCTGCCTCGTCGACAAGACACACAAGGTCACCACGAAGATGTCCGCGCACATGTATCTCCGCCTCGATGCGATTCAGCCGAAGACGGAGGAGTGGATACGCAAGTCGTGGAAGGAGGGCAAGTGGTCGCCAAATGCGGTTGTCAACGCCGAGGGGGAGATTATTGATGCCCGGTTGAAGAACGGCTTGCTACCCACGCCGTTGACAAGAGATTTGAAGTGGGGCGTGCCTGTGCCTATTGAGGGCGAGGACACGCTGGGAATGAAGGGCAAGGTGCTTTGTACGTGGTATTTCATGACTTTATACGTACCTCTCAAACTGATTTACTTCGTTAATAGATGTTTGGGTTCGTTATACCTTGAAGTAATCTTTCCTATCACTTTATAGCTGACCTGTACCAATAGTTCGACGCGCCCATCGGCTACCCTAGTATCACTGCCAACTACACCCCCGAGTGGAAACAATGGTGGTTCAACCCCAAGGATGTTAACCTCTACCAGTTCATGGGCAAGGACAACGTGTACTTCCACACCGTTTACTGGCCATCTGTTCAAATCGGTGATGGCCGGGACTGGACGAAACTCCACCATCTTTCTACCACAGGCGAGTAACATCTCATCTGATGTTATCACTTTCGCGCTGACGTTGTCTGTAGAATATTTGAACTACGAGGGAGGCAAATTCTCGAAGAGTAAGAACCGTGGTGTGTTCGGGCCCGCAGCCAAGGATACGGGTATTCCGGCTTCTGTGTGGAGATATTACCTCCTGTCGACGAGGCCGGAGACTGCAGATGCTATGTTCTCTTGGGCGGACTGCGTAAGTCTCCAAAATGTTGCATTCTAGCGGCCCTTCCTCTGACAATTCGTTATAGATCACCGCCAACAACAATGTTCTCTTGAACAAGTAAGTCTTGTTCGCAAAATATCGACCTGGATGCTTATCAATATGAATTAGCTTCGGAAATTTTGTCAACCGTACGCTCAAGTTCATGTCCTCACAGTACAACAGTGTCATCCCCGAAAGCGGCGACACCCTAGGACCCTTGTCTCCCAACGATGCACTTGATTCCGAGTTTATCACTTCCGTCAACAACCTCCTCAAGGACTACATCAACGCCATGGATGCCGTCAAGATCCGTCTTTCGCTGCAAACAGTCATGCTCATCTCTGCGCAGGGCAACCACTACCTCCAATCATCTGGCCTCAACAAAGCACTGATGACTGAAAACCCCCAGCGTTGCGCGCAAGTCATGTCCCGCGCCATCAACCTCATCTACGTTCTCTCTGCACTCATCTACCCCTTCATGCCCGCCACCTCGGAGGCTATCCTCACCCAGCTCAACGCACCCCCACGAGCGGTCCCCGAGGTGCTCTCCACCGACATTCTCGCGGGCCACACTATCGGAAAGCCGGAGCATTTGTTCAAGAAGATCGAGGACAGCATGGCGGATGTATGGAAGGCGAAGTTTGGGGGGAATGAAGGCGCTCAGGAGACTACTGCTGACCCGCTCAAAGCTGCCCCTGGGCAGTCGAAGAAGGCGGCGGCGAAGAAGGCTACAGCGGCGAAGGCTGCGCCTGTTCATGAAGGGCCAAAATCGGACGAGGCTCTGGCGCTCGAGGCAAAGGTCGCAGAGCAGGGTCAGGTTGTGCGTACTTTGAAGGCACAGACCCCCAAGACTCCCGAGCTGGATGCTCAGGTCAAGGCAGCCGTGGATGCGCTCAAGCAGCTGAAGGCAGATCTAGAGGTTGCGCTGCAGAAATCCTAATTGCTTTCGTACGCGTGAAAACGCGAAGGATGGATCCGGATAAGACTCCGCGATATACCAAGATGATATATTGAGAAGTATGTGACAAATGTATTGTATCAACAAGTAACAGCGATGCAGATTAGAAGTATCTCTGAGATCACACAGATATCGTGTATGCCCCCCGAGGATGCAAGGAGATCTTCGTTCTTAACGATACAGAACTCTCTGGAGTACATGATCGCAGTGAAATATAAACCAAATCCTAGTCCAACGGCCAGTGACTACTCAATAAGTCTACGACTACTAAGTACCATAACTATTCGACTCCTGTCTTATTTGCTATTATAGTGCAGTAGAGTATGCGCCCTTCGACAGGGTGTTTGACAAGACATCAACCGCAATATATTTTTCTCCTTAAGTTATCTCGAAAATATTCACTAGGTGGAACCATCCACCGATAGAGAGTGAATGACTGTCTTCGCAGCTCTATGATATATACATATTTACGCTAAAATCGCGTTTTGTGGGCTCTATATCTCAGGGAACTACCTATCGATTCTTGCATTCAAAGTATATGTTATTCTTATTATTTGGGACTATTCCCTCCAATATTTTCAGATTTTTTGGATGTCTCTTTGAGGACATGAAAATCATACTTTTTGGTATTCTCTATCTCTAAAATGCACATTTCAACATTTTATAAATTTAAATACATGGACCTCGAGATAAGAAGCTAAACTACAAGTATCAAGTGTAAGCCTGGCATCCACAGCACCGACGTGCCATATGCGTGAGACGTCTCTAATGCGTCTCATAACACGACACCCCCTTAGATCACATGACCGCGATAGACAGAAGTTTTCGATTCAACCTTTGTTGTTCCTTCGTACTTACTACGAGCAACAAAGGTCAGTAGTATTATTGTTTCGAGTTGTTCCTTCGTACTTACTACGAGCAACAAAGCTATAACCTTATCCTGTCTATCGGTACCGAGCTGAGTGTTGGGCATCAAACGCGACGCCCTTTCACTTTTTTTTTGACACCGATAACTCCCACCGCACCTAAAAGAAGAAAGAAGACAGTGTTCGACACCTGTCAACCCATCTAGACAACTACCTTCCACACCCACTCCGCTCCTCACCCGAGGCTGGAGTAGTGCTGCTGACAACCAAGAACCACCAACACCACCATCCACCACCGCCTCAGGAATTTCCTCAACACTACTGCTGCCTCCAGTTTCCCCAACCACACTGACACCCACAACCACCAACTTGGGACCACCACCCATTAGGCAACAAGCCCCATCACCATCCGACAACAGCAACAGTGATTCCAGTGATCCTGACACTGCCATTACCACACTCACTTACTGTCATCGATGAACTCAACAATCAAGCACAGCTAACTGCTCTGCCGATCACACCAAAATGGGCAACTCCAACATAGCCACCATTACTGTACACAAGCTCAAGGACTGCCCAACTCTCAAGGCAGGTACCATCACTCCCCAAGTTCTTCAGAACTGGTATCATGCCTGCTGGAGATTCTCAAAGCAATCTGGAAAGGATCCTGAGACCAAAGTGGTACTGCTGGCAGCTGATGCCATGTTAGAGCCAAGGCTCCAGGCTTGGTACTATGCAGACATGGCTCAGATTGACAAGCTCACACTCAATGAGTACATTGCAGAGCTGTCTGCACTCATTCTGGACAAGAACTGGGCCCACCAGATCTGCCAGCAGATCCTATCAGCAAAACAACCAGAGGTCACCCATTTTGTTGACTGGTGCATTGATATTGAGAACCTCAGCTCATTGTTAAATACCTCAGCTACACAATATGCCCTTACCCCAACTGCACTCCACAATTTTCTTGAAGCCAACACCTGTAATGCCCTCTGCCTCTCACTCTCTAACAAGCCTATTGATGCTGATGCAATGTACAAGGCTTGGTGCAATGAAGTGCACAAGAGAGATCAGGACCTTAGAGATGAGGAGAAGTGCTTCAAGGCCAAGCTTGTAGATAGACACAATGCCCACTGTGAGTGAAAAAGCCTCCAATGCCTCTCAGAGGCCAAACCCAATGCCAGCACCAACAGCATGCACTCGAATATGGTATTGCCTGCTGCCATACACCCTGCCTCTGGTCTGCCAAAGCTCACAGATGAGGATTGCAGGCTCCTCACCAACCACAATGGCTGTACCCAATGCAGCCAGTTTTACACTAGACATTGTGCTGTTGAGTGCCCCATGACCAAGTCAAACACCTGGCCTGATGCAACCACATACCAGACACTTACTAGCACCATGGTGCTCACTGCCAAACCAACTGCTCATCTTGCTGTTGGATTTGTCCCCATTGTAGATGATGATGACAATGATTATGATTTCTATGACAACAATATGTACATTGTTCCTGCTGAGACTCCCACCCCCTTCATTATGTGCCACATCTACACTCCTTTGGAGGTGTCTGGCCCCTCTATCTCTGAGTTTCCTCTCTCTATCAAAGCACTGCCTGATGTTGGTTGCCCTTCCACAGTGATTAGTAGCCAGCTTGCCAATGAGCTTGGTCTGCAGCAATTCCCTCTCCCAAAAAGAGAAGACAACTTATCATCACTGTCTGGCACACCATTGAGTAGTACAGAATTTGTGAAGCTAGAGGTTACATCAGGAAACAGTTTGTGGAAGTCTAGAGTTTTTAGAGCTAAAGTAAATGATGGACTACCTATACTGCTCATCTTTGGAATCCCATTTCTTGCCTCTGAACACCTTGTCCTTGATGTTGAGAAGCATATGGTCACTGTCTGAAACACTGGGTATGATCTCGCCAACCCAGTAGTGCCAAAACATATATGGGCACTGCTCCATAAGACCCCCCACCTACTAAACCAAAGCCAAAGCCTACAGAACTGCTACCACTGCTGCCACCAAAGCTTGGTACTACAAACCTCTCACAAAAGACAATGGCAGCTGTATGCCAATGCATCAAGACTATCACCCTCAAAGAGGAGCTGTACAAGCATGACTGCAAGTTGAAGCTAGAATATGCCAACTGTTTCCCTACATGGCTGCCTGATGCCAGCAACGTGCCAGACCATATATACCACTGCATCTGGTTGAAGGACAAGGACAAGGTTGTGCAAGGTGGGGTTACACTGCACTGAAGAGGTTCCATGGCCAGTGGAAGCTGCTGCTTGACAAACACCTAGCATCTGGCTGCCTCCACCCATCATCCTCAGAACATGCATCACCTTCATTCATCATCCTGAAGAACCAGAATGGTATTCCAGATTTGACCATCCTGCCCTGCTGGGTCAATGACTATCGTGAGCTCAATGCAAACACTGTACAGGACAACTATCCCTTGCCCAAGATTGACAAAATTCTGGCTGACTGTGGCAAGGAAAAGATCTTTGGAAAGCTGGACATGACAAATTCCTTCTTCCAGACCAGAGTCCATCCAGACAACATCCACCTGACAGCTGTCCAAACACTATGGGGACTATATGAATGGGTTATGATGCCAATGGGAGGGTGTAATGCACCATTGACACATCAGCACTGCATGACTGATGCTCTCCACCCAATATTGGGCATGATTTGCCATGTCTACCTGGATGACATCATCATCTGGTCAAAGAATGTGGAGGAGCACAAGAAGAACATGCACACAGTATTGGAGGCACTCAGCAAGGCACAACTTTACTGTAACTCCAACAAGATGGTCCTATTTGCAAGCTCTATCAAGTTCCTAGGACATATTATCTCTGGTGATGGTGAAGTGCTGCTCAACACAGAATAAGTGAACCTAAAGGTCTGGGTGAATCTAAATCTCTAAACACACCACAAAA